>PVJI01011334.1:28075-57131 GCA_004026765.1 Micronycteris hirsuta | reverse complement strand
GACATGATCCACACTTGCTCACACAGGAATCACACGGAGCTGTGCTCAAAACGTGTAAATTCTCAGGACTGCGTGTTTACACGCATGTGGAAATCACTGCTACAGTACGCAGTAAATTCCTGAACAGCACAGGCTTAAAATCTGCATGTGCATGGCCCCGTGCAGTTCAAACTCAGGGTGCTCAAGGCTCAGTGGCATGTTCCATTCGCAGTCGGGAATCCGTGTATGTGGGGGGTCGGCTGCAGCGCTACCTGAATTTTCCCCCCGTGCGGCAGTCTGGCTCTCTTAAGCCCTGCGCTGTTCAAGGGTCAACTGTGTTATCATTTTTTCTCATCCCATGGTGCTCTGGGTATGCAAGGAGAGCTGAAACAGGGAATCTCTGTCCTTTGAAGCCCACATGAGATGGTTAATACCCAACAGTATACCACGCTTACTTGAAATCGTACCACAGGAAAGTGAGAAGCAAAGGCAGTGAGAGCTAGGAATGGTTATCAGGACGCCTTGTTCAGTGCAGGATGCAGAGACAAGCCCCAAGCGCCAAGGAACGATGCAATCCGGAAGGGTTGGGCAACACTGGTGAAGAAGTGGCAGATTAGAATGCTAGGAGAGGTGGCCAAGGCCAAGGAAACAAGTGTGATGGGGTGAATCCCTAGGGCTGTGGCTCAAGTGCAGTCTCCTTGCCAACACTTTGGAAACTCTCTTTCTGTCATTGGCATTCACCTACCCAGCACAGTTGTCTTCCGCCCAGTTTCCAGGGAAACAGCAGACACATCTATGGTTTATGAAAACAGAGCAAATCCTTGTGGTTATTGTTAGCATGTCTATCCACAGCTCAACTTCTACCGAAGAATGGGGTGAGTTGCCAATGCGTGTACCTCTCTGCACATGCAGACCCGTCCCAGCTTTCCAACCCTTGTGAACAAGGGGGCTGAGTTCATTATTTCTGTTACTGGACAGGGGCCTGGCCCTGAGTGGGTCTGCTTAGGGCCAGCCTGTAGTGTGTGGGTTCTTATTGTAGGAAAGATTGTACAACAGGTCCAGGTGAATATGAGGATCCATTGATTAAAGCTGGAAACTGAAACAAGGAAGGGCTTCACATAGAAGAAGCAACAGGAGAGCCTAGGCTGGGCTGCCTTACTCACTGGGAAGTCAGAGAGAAGGGGCCTTTGGGGACAGGTTCAGGGGATCGGCCTGGGACAAGCTGCCACCTGTCCATTGCATTAGAGTTTAGAAGTGTGCCTGTGAAGAAGTAGGGGAAGAAGAAGGGCACTGAAAAGGTTCAGGCTGCTCCCCAGAGGGAGAGCAGTGCATGCTGGGTCCTTTGTCTTGAGACTTTCATCTCTTTCTTGCAGAGAATCTTAGGGGAGGTCTCAGGGGAAGGTTTCAATAGAATAGTCATCAGTTCCCCGGATGAGCTCTTTCAGGGTCATGGTCTCCACTGATTGGTCAGTGGCAGGGCAGGGAGGCTTTAGTCATTGCGTTTGGCTCTGTTTTTCTGCTTTTCTGGACCTGGAGCTAAAACAAAACTGAGGCCTAGATGTTCTCTCCAAGGAGGAATGGCCAGGGGAGGAGAGGCTACCCTGGGGGCGAGGTCCTTGTTTTCCCGTTGTGCCTCTGCCATGCCCTCGGGCCTTCTTTCCTGGGGACCATCTGCACCTGCTGTAAATTGCGTGGTCAGTGTGTTCAGCTGTCTGTCTCAGTTTCCCTATTCCACATGCCAAAGAATTTTCCAAGCTTTTTACTGTCCTGTCTCATGTCCACTGCCTTTTAAAAATTAGGTGCCTCTTGTGAGTTTGGTTTAATTACAAAGTTGATAAAACCTTCTTTAAAATTAAAATGATACTGAAGTCTATGTATAAAGTAAAAAGTAAAAGTTCTCCATCCTTCAATCTTACCCAAAGGGAACAATAGTCAAAGCTGGTGTGTATCCTTCTAGACTTGCTTATGCATGTATGAACATATCTATTTATATATACACGCACCACAATATATATATTTAATCTGCTTTCTTGTTAGGCAAAGGGGATGCTATTATACATATTACCTCCAACTTTCTTGTTTTTCCTTCATGTTTCTTGGGTGCTATTTTGTGTTTCTATGTATTCCTAAACTTCATTCTCATTGCCTGCACATGGACACATTATAATAGTTTATTCACTGAAAAATTATTTTTATTTCAAACAACAGATACAAATATAAATAGGAGGTCTGTCCAGAAGGTATCCAGCCATGTTATATGAAACATAGAAAATTTACTGAAGAAGATACAAGATATAAGGAACACTGTACACAGGACAATGGCACCTCAGTCCCCTTCAAAGTGGGCACCTTGGGACCTCACACAGTTCTCCCAATTGCTATCAGCTGCCCCATTGTATTTTCTTGAATCTTGTTGATGGTCTGAAATCTCTTCTCTTTCAAAGGTGATTTGAGTTTTGGGAAAAGCCAGAAGTCACAGGATGCCAAATGTGGGCTGCAGCGGGGCTGAGTCACCTGGGTGATTTGATGTTTCACCAAAAAAACTCTGCACAAGACATGATTTACGAGCAGGTGCGTTGTGATGAAGCTGCCAATCACCAGTTGTCCATAGCTGTGGTCTTCTGAATCATCCAAATAGTTTCTGTGGATGACTGTTCAAGCTTAACGTAAAATTTGACGCAGATTCATTGCTCTACTTGCTCAATCATTTTGAATGTGAAGGCCACACAGTACACATGCTCATTCAACAGCGTCTACTGCCCCCACTGACATGCGCATTCTAGTCCTCTCCTTGGCTGCCATGCTATTATCAATGTTCCGCAAACTGCTCTTGTTATATTAAACAATGGCTGGACTTTTTGCAGACAGACCTCATATCTTCAGCAATTTATCACATCAGATTTCTTCAACTCTCTCCTATGAATCCCTTCCTCTTTCAGGGAATTCAGCCAATGTTTTATAGTACTGGTGGTTATATGTAAAGTTTATCAGAGACTGGGTGTCTGGGGGAGGGAGAAAGAAGATTGTTAATGTAAAGTCAGTCCACAGTTTTAGCTATAGACTTGACCTTGTCAAGTGCACACACAGGTAGGTGAAAGTCCTTTGATGCAGCCAACCGGTGGTTTCCAGGCCATTGTGTTCCTAAAAATGCTAGAGGTATTATTCCCTCAGGCACCTCATGGTTAGGATTTTTTACTAAACAAAGTGAACTTATGAAATAATTCAATTTTGTTTTTATTCATCAACAGTGCTTAAGTGCCAATTAGAATTTCTGGTCAATGTGAGATAATCAGGAGTATCACTTTGATTTGATGGGGTTCTGGCAAAGAAATCTGATAGTGAATTTTAGAATGTAAACATGATTTCCATTAGGCTTTTTCAAAAACCAAACACAGATCACAGATGTCTATTACTACTGCCTCTTTGGTCCCAGGGGGCTTGGATTGGGAGTACTTGAATAGATTTGGGTGAGAGAGGAGATTCTGATGCTGGCCTTATCCCTTTGAATTATCACCAAATTATCAGGAATATTTTTCAGATTGGATGTTACTTTTATAGCTCAAACTCTTCCTTCATCTATCAAGTTTCAAGTCAAATATAGTGTTCTACAACAAATGTTCCCGGTTAGTAAATGGGGACGTGAATACAGTACAACACGGAAGTTTTCTGGTCCCTAAGCCAGGGAAGCCAGAATATGGGGAGTAGGAAAACTCAGCCACTTGAGCTCAACTTTTAGAGAAAAATGACTGCCTGCTTCTGGGGCTCCTCTCCTATAATTTAGTTACTCTCTTACTGAAGGTCATTTCAGTTGGATTCAATTTTTCACTGTTAAATACCTCCTCGATAACCCTTACACGAGTTCTTTGTGAATCTTTGCTTTGTGAAAAAATATGTCTACTGGATACATTCCTAGAAGTGGACTTGCAAATAGGGAACAGCAAACGTCAGAATCAAGTTTCAGCTCTAGTCACTGACTGGATGTGACCGGTGCTGTAGGGTGCTGTGTTCAAGACACGGTTTCTCAGTTGTGATCTATTACATCAATAAAGCTTGGGAAATAGTTCCCATCCTGAAGTGGTATTCAGAGTGACTTTATGTTAGCCCCAAGTATGTAAGGCATCGATGAAGAACAGCAGTAGGGAAGTTAAAGTGAACAAATTAAAGACAATGACAGAAGAGTAGAGAAGCCCACCATAGAGCAGGGCTTAAAAAGTGACCTAGAAAAAGCCCTGGCTGGTGTAGCTCAGTGGATTGAGTGCGGGCTGGGAACCAGACGGTCCCGGTTCGATTCCCGGTCGGGGCACATGCCTGGGTTGCGGGCCGGGTACCCTGTGAGGGCCATGTGAGAGGCAACCATACATTGCTGTCTCTCTCCCTCTCTGTCTCCCTCCCTTCTCCTCTCTCTAAAAATAAATAAATAAAATCTTTAAAAAAAAAAAAAGTGACCTAGAAAAAACTAGCATCTTCATACCCACAAATACATTCACTGGCTTAACCATCTGTACATCTGAACAACGCAGGACATTCTGAAATACTTTTTCCTGATGATAATTAAAAATAGAGCTGGTGTCTGAACTATTATTCCAACTTCTAAGTGGCTGACTCTTACAGAACAGTTGCTTACTGCTTTATAGTTAGTTGCACAGCACTTTAGAATTTAACATCCTTTCCCAACCATACTTAAACCTTTGAAGCCCCCTTGAGATTAGCAGATGCATCCTTGCCTCTATTTTATGCATAAGAAAACAGGCGCAGAGAGGGTACCCTTGCCAAGCCTGCACAGCTAAGCAGTAGTAGAGCCAACATTCCAACGCAGCTTTTTTGCAAACCTGTTAAATACTTGGGGAGGGACTAATTGGTTTCCTCCAACCTGACTCCCAAGTTTCAAAGCATTCTTCCTATTCCAGGTAATTCAGGGTGAAACATGAAGCGAGAAAATGTAAGCACAAGGCACAAGAGTTGCTGGCACAGCAACTGAGCTGCCCTTTTCCCATCTGCTTTAATTTCCACTGTTCTTTAGGTGGGCAGTGGCTGTTCACTACACAGTGACTTGAGATGTCAGGGGAAGGAGGCATACGGAGGCCATGTGGTCTTCAGGCGTCCCACTCAGATCGGGCTTGAAAGAACAGGTGCTAAGGTCCGCGCACAGATTCTCACGAGTTCTACTCAAAGTGTGGTCTTGTTGGTTCATGACAAGATAGTCACGGAAACAAATTTTTATATTTCAGAAATTTTTATATTTCATAGCCATCTTATGTCTTTTATAATAAAAGGAAAGCTTTTATATCTTTTTAAAATTTTTCTAGTAATTAATTTTGCACTGTTTTTTAATAATCAACAATAAGTTGTTTTATTGTTGACACTATCATAGACATCTCCCATTTCCCACCCTCTTGACCCCCTCCATCCAGCCCACCCCACACCCTGGCCTTCCCTACATTGTTGTCTGTCCATGGGCTATACACATGTTCTTTGGCTAATTTCTTCAGTCGCCCTCATCCCTTCCCCTCTTAGATCTGTCAAGTGTATTCCATGTACCCATGCCTTTGGTTTTATTTTGTTCGTCAGTTTATTTTCTTCATTAGATTCCACGTATGAGTGAGATCATAGGGTACTTGTCTTTCTCTGGCTTATTTCACTTAGCATAATGATCTCCAGGTCCATCCATGCTATTGCAAAATATAAGAGCTCCTTCTTTTTTACAGCCACATAGTATTCCATTGTGTAGATGTGCCACAGCTTTCTTAAAAAGCTAGTCATTTGGTGAGAATTTGAGATTCACTCTGCTACAGTATGAGTTTTTCAAAATCACATAAGCTTCCTCATGTAGGTAGAACTGTACAGAAGAGCTTAGTAAAATTAGCAAAGGCAACTTCTGTGGGCCACCATAATTATGTAGCACTAAAGAGTGTTTAAAAAATAGCTGTAGATTCACACCAATTATTTCAATTTCCATGGATAGAAATATGAAGTACCTTGATCAGAAGGAGGGAAAAGTAGCAAAATCATGAAAGTATTATGGCATTTTATAGCTTATAAGCCCCATTTTTCTTTTAAAAGAATGAAAGTGGAGAAATACAAAGGACTTTTAAAAGTAACTTCAGTCATGTTAAATTATTAAAAGGCTATCTTTTAAAAATTGAAAGCCTTATCTATATATTATTTAGAATATTATAAAGATTACTTACATAATTTTAGATTATAAAGAAACCACTACCTGTATATTGTTTCTAGTGGTACCAGAGGCCTATAAGCCTAAATCTCTTAGGGAAAGGAAATCAGGCATTTTAAGTTTGAGGCACTATTTCCAAGAATGCAAAATGCTATTTGCAAAATGTAACCCATTAACCCATTAGCATTTTCCCTTGGAAAAAGCAGAGAGCTGATAGCATAAGACAGGACAAGACTTTAACTGAAAGGAGCAACCCGGCTGGAGAATCCCAGAGGCGGGGCGAGGCAGGAGCATGCTGTCGCAGGGCAGTGAGGTGTTCAAGTGGGAGGGCAGGCCAAAAAGGGACCCCGGGAAGCCCCAAAGACACAATCTGCCAAGAAAGTTCTCAAAGTACCGGTTGAGGTCAGAGCCACACATGTATAAAGGAGACAACTGGAGGAGGAGGTACTTTAGAGGACAAGAGCACGTCTGAACAGCTGCGGCAGGGAAGGCAGGGAAGGCTCCTTGGATTGGCATGCACTTTGTCCTCCTTCCAGGAAAGTGTCTGGTGGACTCCTGTATGAAAGCTGGGTCCTGAGTGTTCAGATATTCTTAAGCCATCTTTCTTTTAACAAATTATGGTCTGAGACAAGTCAATTAAAGACACGATTCATTTAGGCTATTAAGAGTTCAGAAAGTTATCTGGAATTTTTAACCATATGTTTTATTTGGTATCAACATCAAAGGAATATTTAAAAAAGCAAAGCAAACCCGTAAGTTAGTGCCATTTCAAGTTAACTGCATAAAAAAAGCATTATTTTACATTTTCCCATACTGTACACCCTATAACTGTACATAAATTCCTGCAAAGCACTTGTCACTTATAAAGTTCCAAAATGCTATGTAAACATCTGCTAATTAACATTTTTAAAAAAACACTCCTTTGGAAGATTACTCTTCCTTTTACTTATATTTGACCTGCAAACACCTCAAGTCAAAGTTTCTGGAGACTTCTGGAAGAAAATCAGAGTAGACAAGGGCTGAGTGCAGACATAAGCAGTTCCATTTTATAAACAAAGTTTCGACCTTCCATTTTATTCCACTGAACTTCTCTGAATGGCCCACGAAGATAATTCCATTTGCTATCTTGTAAAACATCACTTTTCAGAAGGTCTTTACACTGGTTACGAGGAAACTGCACCATAATCTTGCTGCCACTTTCAGGGCCGTTGCGAACTGTGGAGCATAACCGAAACATCAGCACCGTTTGTTCCAGCACAGAAGACAACAAGGGACAACTGCCCCGCTTCATTCTACCATGACTACAAAAACCTTGCCTGTTATCAATTTGAAAGTTCTGCTTAAAAGTACTTTTCAGTTTCAGTATAATAAAAAAAATTTACTAATGTATATATAGTATGCTGTATAAATATTCATGAATTAACTACTTGTACTATAAAAATGTGGCAAGATAAATTTTGGCTTAGGAAAGTCAAATGTCCTATACATTTTCAGGAAATTGCCAGTTTTTTTCTAAAAGTAATAATCTAATCATTCAATGGGTTGGTTGATATATACCTAATATATAATGAAACTCAAATGTTCAGAATCAGGACAGGGAAGGATAAAAGAAAGATTATTCTGAATTAAGAAATTCAGGTTTTAATAAGGCTTTATTACTCAGGGAAGAATAGTGTGTTTTGAAATTTTTATTGATAAAAATCTAGCAATACCAAGATTGCAGATTCACAAGCTGTGATCCTGTGGGGGAAAATTTCTAATTATCCATTCTTCCAAATATTTAGAGCAGGTATTAGAAAAGATCACTTTAAAACCATAAGCACTCCAAATAAAATTCTCAACTCTACAATGTGTGTAAGTGCCTATTAAAGTGCCTGACTCATAGTAGGTGTTTAATAAAACACCTCTTTCTCTCTTATCCATCCATTTACCATCTTTCGGATCAGATACCATTATTTCCAAATTTGCAGCAGTACCTTTTTAAAAATAATTTTAAGCAGTACATTTTAAAAAAAGCTCTTATCCATTAAAGGTTTTGAACTGCAGGACTAACAGTGTTGATGGGAGCTTCAGATGCTCTCCTAGGAATATGATGCAAGCAAACATATTTTTATAACTACTAGAAGAAAATAATTGGTCACTCTGAATAGCAACAATAATTAGATAAATGTCCAGCATAGCTACATGACTCACTTATTACAGAGATAAATTACTCTTAGCACATGGACCTATTAAAGCTAATTTAAGGCCAAACTGCCAAAGGTCTCTTCTCATTCAAAGAAGTAAAAGTACCTGAAATAGCATAGTCACCACTCGGGGAGGCCACTGTGATAGCAGAGGCATTGCCAATGCTCTCTATGGGCCCCAGTCCCACGTGATTACTGAAACTCAGCACCTGCCAGCCCATAACCTTGGCTAGCTGCTGAACTGCATGCACCTGATGCTGTGACATCTGTGAATGAAAAAGGAAACTTTATTGATAAACAGCATGGATATTTACTTTGCAGTGAACTGACATTATGATTATGAACTTTTAGTGGGGTTTTTGCTGCCTAGCTCAAGAACACATCTCATGTATGAGGAATCTTCCTCTGTGTGACTACTTGGGGGAGGGAGAAGGACCCTCCCTTCCACTGCAGAACAGTCAATACTTGCCTCCCCTGTCTACTGGCAGCCTGAGTACAGGCACTGACCACTAACTGGAGATTCCCCAACTGGATCACTAAATGTGGAATAACATTCAAAGTAGCAGGGCATGCTGCGTATCTTGCATTCACCGTTCCCATGCCCTCCCTGCCCTGGGAGCTGGCAGGATGGCAAGGAGGAGAGTGCAGTCATGGTGTTTATCCTCCTGGTACCTCCCTGTGAGGCTGTCTAGGCTCGTTGTAGCCGGTGAAAAAAAGGCTGCTGGTCTTCTGAAGGTGGTCTGTTCTACATGGCTGTCCCCTCTAGGGTTCCTATCGCCTGTCCCTCCTCTCCCTCTTTGGCCCTACTGGCCTGGTTATATGGTTACTACTAGCAGCAGATTACTTTCCCCGACGGTTCTCCTGTGTCCCCACCTTTGCAAATAGATCCTTAGTAAACAGACCCTCCTAAGTATGCCACCTGTTCCTGTTAAGATCCTGACTGCGACACGGGCAATTTTAGAGTGCACTCTGCCACCATCGGAGAAGGCAGTAGTGTCAGGATGGCAACGGCAGCATTGCCTGGGCTGTGGGACTCACCATCTAGCTTCCTTTGATCCCTATCCATTTGCAAGTCTTGTTCTCTAGACTTTCCACTGATTCCAGGATCTATCCAGCAGCCTTTCCATACATTTCTGTGTGTGTGTGCTAAAGTTGGCCGAAGCCATTTTAGACATAATCAACCAAGAGCTGCCATACCTCACAAATGTATTTTATTTACTTAGCAACAAAGAAGCAAGTCAGTGTAAAGTATTATTGCTTTGAGGATGGTGAGCATCAGTATTTTTAGAATTTTATGTGACAACATAGTATCTTATATTAGCATCTCAAAACCTACCCTTTCTCCTGTAAGTCAGTATTTCACTGGGTCATCACAACTCCATAAAGTTAAGAAAATACTGTTGTTACTCTACATTTGTTAAAAGAAAAGTCTAGAAATTTGTCCAGTGTCACAGAGCAAGTTTGCGGTAGAGGCAGGACTAGAACCAGCACTTTCCAGGTGGCCCTGTGGTGTGGGGAACTCTTTCGCATGGCTTATGGTTAAAATATTCCACTTAATATTATGGGTAATGGCCACTAGAGTTTTGACCTGATCTTGCTTTCTCTGGTTTTCTGGGGTTAATACTTCTTCACTAACATGCGGTCCTGGAGTGGTGTCAACTTAGCAAACCTGAGAAATAACGTTTGATAGTTTCAGAACTGATTGTTATCTTAAACACAAACTAAGTGGAAACAAATCTAGAACAGTTTATCAACACTCTCAACTAAACAACAGATTATAAGATATGCTCTAGAAATAAGATGGCAGAAAAAATGGTCTTTTTATCATTTCCTGTACCTTACTTCTTACCCACTTTGTTCTTTAAGTGGTTAGGAGAGGAAGGGGCTCAGGACTTGTGGTCTGCAACCAGTACCTGCGACAGAAGGAAGTCCTGCAGCTCCTGCTCTTGGTGCGACAGCGTGATCACTCTGCCATCTCTGTGCACGACTCGGATCTGCTCAACGCCAATATTCAACTGCAGCTGAATGGACCTGTACGGACACACATACTACAAGTCAGAAATGTTCCAAATTACCTTACAAATGCCAAACATTAAACCTTAACATCAAAGAAAAAGCAGATACTTCTGATGACCTATACCAGGTCCCAGGGGGTGGAGGTATAGGTGGCGGACCATTAGACTGGACTACCAGAGCCCACCCTGAGCACCAGTCTGCTCAGAGGGACAGAAGAGAGGAGGCAAGCTTGCCAGCAGCCAGTGTCAGCTGCTCCTCTTTGGTGGCAGCCCCTGCACAAGACAGGCAGCTGTCAGCACACCAGCACGCTTTGCTGCATGAGACACGGTCCACACAGGGTACACGGAGCACCTGCCCCAGCTCAGAAACTCACAACTGATGAGGGCCACCCTCTCTTGTAACAACTCCACGGGCAACGTTTCCAGGGTCCTCACAAGAGACATGGCCCAATTTTAGAATTCACCTCATCCATGGAAGCCCAAATGCATGCCCTTCACGCATCTATAATTCCTCCCAATCCAGATCCATTTTATTAATTTGAAATTGTTTTTGCCATAAGCAGTGTTGCCCAGTAACACAGATGGCATCTTTCCTTACCAGGTTATAGGGGACGAGAGCTAGAGAACTAACTAAAGGTCAACTTCTCACACAGAAAGAAGGTTATGTGAACTCTTTGCTCTCTTCTGAAATCATCAGCAAGTCCGATTATGGACGCTATTAACTAGGCTTAGGTCGCACAACGAAACTCAAAATACAGCCAATGAATAACATACACATCACGGCACTTTTCCAAACCAATGTACAAATTTTTAGCATGTGATATGTACAAGAGACCCAAATTTCCCCAAGTCAAATAATCTAAGTGAACAAATGCAGAAAAAGTAGCATATATTTCCACATTTGACAGTGCCTCTGTTTCCGAACCCTTTTATTACAGTAAATATTTTTAAATATAATACTTTGCAATTATCTACATAAAATTGTAATTTTTATTAATTAAAGTTTACCATATTTCTTTCATAAAAAAACCACAATATTCAGAAGGCTTAAAAGAAAAAACTTATACATGAAATGAAAGGTTTTAATTTCTTTCTTCTTTAAACAAGAGTGTGAGGGAAGAGGAAATCTCATCTCTATTGGTAGCATACTTGTGGCAACCACTTTGAAAAGCAATTTGGTAACAATCAGAATTTTAAATGCCTCATCTTTGGACCCAGCAGTTACACTTGTGGGACTTTAACCCAGACATACTTGCACAGTTACAAACGTTCATCAACAGAAGGCTGAAAAAGGCTCAGTACACACACGGCAACGAAAGCAAGCCATGGAAAAGAATGAAGTGGATCTCTGTGACAAAGAATGTCACCATATTATAACTACCAAGTAGAAAAGGCACATTAATTAGTAATGATTGCTATTGGGGTGTTGGAAACGTTCTGGAATTAGATAGTGATGGTAGTTATGCAATGTACTTTAAAACAGTGTATACTTTAATACAGTGAATTATGGGAGACGATTCTGCATGGTACGGGCTCAGCCCCCGCTCGGAGAGGCCAGTGGAGAGTGACACGGGGCCCACGCCCACGAATAGGTTCTCCCGTGGGGAACCAGGCCTGCATTGTACCTAGGCTGCTTGAAACTTGCTTTTGCTAAAACTCCCTCACCCTGAATTGAGGCAGCAAGGGCTGACTGCAACTTCCTAAAATGCACGCTAAACCTTCCAAGGATGAGTGTAACCAGTTCAACCACTTTCTCCTTTACATTTGCAAATATCCTTCTTTCTTGATATAATTAGCAACATCCTCTCTTTTGTTATCTGTTAAAGGTAATCACCTACAGTGATCCTATGCATAGTCAATGAGGACCTGTGTATAGTAAATGAAAACCACCTTCAATGTACTGTGCCCAGAAAGAAAATAAAAGCCTGTCAAGGCAAGGGTCGGCTCTCTCCTCTTGAGAGAGGGTGGCCGAGGCACTCCAAGGCGCTCTCCCCTTGAGAGAGTGGCCATGCCTTCCCTTTTCCTCCACAGGACTCAGTAGTCCGTGTGAATTTGTCTCATGTCTCAGCTATAACGCCAGGGACACTGCAGGCTGGTGTCTGCATCAGTGAATTTTATTATGCAAATTGTATCTCAATTTTTAAAAAGCACACAATACGGTGTAGAAGAGGGTGCAAGTAGGATATGACATGTGTGTGTAAATGGAT
Source organism: Micronycteris hirsuta (assembly GCA_004026765.1). Lineage (NCBI taxonomy): Eukaryota > Metazoa > Chordata > Mammalia > Chiroptera > Phyllostomidae > Micronycteris > Micronycteris hirsuta. The sequence goes on along the minus strand of PVJI01011334.1, from coordinate 44,572 downwards.
AGACTTTCCTAGAGGACATGTAAGAAACTTGCTTCTGGGGAATTCTAAAGTTGAAAGAATTACTTCCAATTTTAACTGGCATAAGATGACCCCACCTACAAAAGATGGGGAAAAGAGCATTTTACTACTTCCCTCTACGCCCCCGCCCCGCCTGGTTCCTTCAAGGCTTCACTGTCCCCTTCTCACATGTGTTTCCGATGGGTGCCCTCACCATACTCCCACAGCTCTTTGGTCTTCGTTCTAGATGTAAACAGTTCAATGCGGATAATTTTTTCTTTTCCTCTCCTTTGTGATCATGCTCTCTCTTAACTTTTTATAATGGGAAATTTTAAAAACAAACAAAAGTAGAGTATAATATAATGAAAGCCAATGACCTCATCACACAGCCCTAACAGTTAAAAATGCATGCCAAACTGGTTTGTTTGTGTCTGCACCTACTCTCCCACCCACCAGCAAATCAGTGCATTTTTCCTCTGGTCTAAGGCAAGGAAACCACGACCCAGCTTCACTCCACCGTCTGTTCCTACAAGTTTCAGGGCTGATTTCCTTTCCACTGTGTACTCTTGTAGTTTCTGCATTTGATCTTTTAAATCATGCTCATCTACTATTCTTTATTTTTAAAAACCAGTACATTAAAACCTTCAGGTCAAAAAAGAGCATTATAAATATATTACAGTGCCCTACTCCAGAGGGTGGTGACTGTTTCCAGGTGTGCTTCGCTGACTGGAAAACCTCTGTGACCAGTTAGGTTTCATGCAGTTTGGCAATTTTCTGCTCCAGGCTGAAGTTCTTTTTTTACCACAACCCAAATATGTGATACTTATCTAACAGAAACTATTTTAGACATTCTTACCTCTCGCTCCTACAAACACTCTACAGTTGATGTAATTTACTGGAATGTTATGCCACCCTAGCAAATAAACCCCCAAATCTTGATGAAATCACTCAGTGAACATCAATATGTAAAAAGCAACTTAACATATTTAAATGAATAACTTAATTTTTGACACTTACTTGCATATTTGTTCATAACCTTGCGAAGTAATTAAAACTTTCACGCTGGATTCATAAACATCATTAATATTTGACCAATGAGCCTGTATCTGAGGATCCTCAATGCGACTTGCTAAGCTGTCGATGGTTGCAGCAGTTCTTTTAAAGAAAAGAAGTAAACATTTTTTAAAGCCCATTGTATAGAACAGTAAGATTATAAATCATATAAATTTTATGGAGGTTTGAAAACCAGATGACTGCTTTTTAAAAATACCACCATTTATGCCCTGGCTGGTGTGGCTCAGTGGATTGAGCACCAGCCTGTGAAACAAAGGGTCACAGGTTCGATTCCCAGCCAGGGCACATGCCTGGGTTATGGGCCAGGTCCCCAGTGAGGGTCATGTGAGAGGCAACCATACATTGCTGTTTCTCTCCCTCTCTTCCTCCCTTCCCCTCGCTAAAATAAAATCTTTAAAAAGTAAAAATATAAAAATACCACCATTTGCAAAGCAAACATTTTAAAGCAAAGTCAGCTGTTGTAAGGTCCTGAGGCAACTGAGAAATAATAAAAGAAATTATGAAATATTCACATAATGGGATATATTAAAATATCTTTGAAATCAGGGTATAAAATTTTATGATCCCAGATTTGATTTAAAAAAAAGATACAGAGTCCTGAAATACAGGGTGGGCAAAAGTAGTTTTACACAGCCTGGCTGGTGTAGCTCAGTGGATTGAGCGCGGGCTGGGAACCAGAGGGTCCTGGTTGGATTCCCAGTCAGGGCACATGCCTGGGTTGCGGGCCAGGTCCCCAGTGAGGGCCATGTGAGCAGCAACCATACACTGCTGTTTCTCTCCCTCTCTGTCTCCCTCCCTTTCCCTCTCTCTAAAAAGAAATAAAATCTTAAAAAAAAAAAAAAAAGTAGTTTTACAGTTGCGAGTACACAAAACCACACCTTATTCTTGTGTTATTATTTATTAATTATTGTATTACCTTCCTTACGAACAATTGTAAACCTACTTTTGTCCCATCCTGTAAGTCAAAGTAGATGACCCTGTTAAGAGACCTTGCTGTGCATGGTATCATATAGAGGGGGTTCATACGTTGGAAGATTATTTCTATACTTAGGGGCAAAAGAGAACATTTTTAAAAGCTTTGTTGCTTCCAAGACTATAACTACTACTCTGAAATGTATAGTGATTCTAAAGATAGCTGTATTTCCATGCTCCTTATTTATTTCAGGGAACATTTAACTTTATGGTCAATTATAAATTTGCAAGATTAACAAAATAATCAAACTAACAGCTTTAATAATTGAAATGTACAGATGAAAAGTAACAGTAACTTACCATGTAATATTTTATTGTTTGTAAGGAACTTCTGTATATGCTATTTAACATGAACCTAAGACCAGGCTCCTATACTCTCAGAGTAGACTGAGGACCATAGATGTTATTTAACTTGCCCAAAGTTACTTAGCAAGTGGCTAAACCCTGGGCTTAAACACATCTTTTACCCCAAATTCCTTACTCTTTTCAGTATATCTGCTGTCTTCTCTAACAGGTCTTCCTAATTTGTTTACTAAAATTGGGAGGACCGAAGTTTCCATTCTAAGACTACAAACTAACATGCTAATAAAACCATGGTTGTATGAACAACAAAAAACTGATAATCAAAAATAATAAAATATCATCCACAGAACAATTGTGTGCTCACACCCGAAATTCTGAACACTATCTAGACAATTATGAATGAAGTATAAGCAGACCTTTTCACTAAGTACCAATAACAAATAGAAGAATACCCTTCAACACTTGAAAAAGATGTATTTAGGTCCAATCATGCCAAGTTCATTTGTGTAGGAGAAAAGAAAATGAGCTTTGGAGTTGCACAGACCCGGGCATAAATCCAGACTTTGCTATCTTTTAGCTGTGTCACCTTGAGCGAGTTGCAGTTTCTCTAAGCCTCAATTTTCTCATCAAAAAAATGGGTTAACACTATCTACCTCAGAGAATAAGAATTACATAAACTCAGCATGTGGTAAAGTGCTTTCTAAAGTCCTACTATGTGTGATGACCAAAAAACATAAAAAGCTTCAAAAGAAGATTTTAACCAGCTCAGGAATAAGTATCTCATAGATACTGAAGAACGGATGGTGTTCAAAGGCACATTCCTAATCAGTCGTCTTCCAAACTGCAGTGCCGTGTTAGTACATGTTCGTGGACCTCAGTCTTCCCCAAACCTGACAGGACCATTTATGATCACAAGCTCTTACACTGCAGCCACCTGCCTTTCCCTGGAAGAAAAGGTTAAAGTATACTCAAAGAACACATGTGAGATAATTAGCAAAGGGAATAAAGGCTGCATTTGTAAAACAAAACAGACACAAAACCCAGTAACTTTGTTCATCCTTACCTACTTCTCAGAAAAATATGCTTTGCTTGTTTAATTATTTTTTCCAGAAGTCCTTCACTGGACTGCAATGAGTTAATTTCGTTTTTATCAAAAGCCTGAGGACCGGAAAGTCTCATTCTCTTGTGGCCGAAAGGTGCACTTGCTGGATGAGGCATCGTGATGGAACTCAAGGTCTGCTTATGAAACTGGACCAAGAACAGTTGTTATAAACCACCAGTACCCACAGGTTAAATACTACACAGTGCTCAAAGGACAGCTCCCATTTTGGAAACATGAAAGCAACGGATCTGAACCACATATGGAGACAGTCTTGGTACACAGATAAATGCTAACACTTACCAGGCCATGCATCAAGTGCGTTTATAAAAAGAAGCATCCCTCTCAAGCTGCCCACCCCCACTTTTTAAAGATTTTATTTATGTTTAGAGAGAGGGGGAGGGAAGGAGAAAGAGAGGGAGAGAAATAGCAGTATGCCTCTCGCATGCCCGCAGTCGGGGACCTGGCCCACAACCCAGGCATGTGCCCTGACTGGGAATCGAAGAGTTGACCGTTCAGTTTGTGGGACAATGCCCAACTCACTGAGCCATACCAGTCAGGGTTCAAGCTATCATTTTTATTTAGAAGTTTTAAAGTACAAAACCAAATATTCTTCAATAAAACTCATGATATAACATATGAGATCAATAGTTATTCCACTATTCCCCTACACTAGAGGTTCCCAAACCTGGCTACCTAACAGAACTCCTTGAGGACCTTTAAAAGAATATTGATTATCATACTATCACAAACAACTGAACCAGATTTGGGGATGAGGCAGGGGAGGCTGGAGTATATACTTCTCAGGGGATTACTTTGAAATTAGCCTGAACTATGAACCAGCAGTCTGGAAACACAGTTCTAGATGACCTGTAAATAGAACATGTCCCGAAATAACAGAACTATCCTGTGCACAGGCTCTGCAAAGACATTTTCCCTGATCGCCCATCAAAACTGCTCTTCCCTGTGCACCTTTTAGCATGAGTTTCTTGTACCTCTTTATAAAACTTGTGGTATTTTTCTACCACTAGAAACTAAACTAGGGAAGAGACCGTATTCTGATCACCTCTGTGCTCCCCCAGCATATAGGAAAAATCTTCCACATCACGTGAAGTGAACGTCGTTGCTATGTGAATTATGAGGACTTGGCAGAGGGGAGCTTGTGTATATTCACAGTCCTGGACATGCTTACCACGGTACAGACACGAATACTGATTTCGTTACCTCTCTAATCAATAGATGCAAATTGTGCTCTAGGACATAAAGGTGATCCTCCGGGCTTTGCCTCTCAGCAGCAGATTTTTGAGATTTCTTATCATTTGAGGAATGGCACAAAGAAATAGATAACTGTAAGCCTATTTATAAAAAGAAGATATAAATAACAGATATGAATAACTTATAGTATGAAAAGGCACCACCTGTCTTTATAAGTATAATCACAGCCCATTCTCAAAAGATGCATTCTAAACCTAAAGAAATTTCATGATTAACCTTTTTACCCCCAAATGAGTGACTATTCATAAGTGCACTAAACTACCATGTATATTAACAATTCAAATTCCGTTGATTTACTGACCTTGAGCTGTGGCTAAAGACAGGTGAACAAAAGCTATATATTAATTAATTTGTTTCATCTGTCCTTTAAATTAAAAAAAAAAAAAATAACCACGGAGTTGGTATCTGGTTTTAGGTCTTAGTAACTAGGAGGAAGATACTTTGCTCCCATGAGAACTAGGATGAAAATTCTCATTCCTAAAACTCATTCCCTTGACAAAATCTAAGAAGATACTGTTCAGAATTTATGTAAAAAACAAGTGCACAGCTAACTACAAATTGATCTCCCAAGGATGTCTAACAGCTTTTTAAAATATTACAACCTAATTTCCAAAAATTTAGAAATATGGGTGCCTAATAAATTAAGCATTTTCTAATTGACATGTCATTTAGACAATAAGGCGAAAATCCCTGAAAAATCTTCCACAAATGGCATTAGCACAGACAGCGCAGAGCAAATGCTGTTTGAATAATGGCCCTGCTAGTGCAAATGTGAACACATACTATTGAAAATGTGCAGTTCCACTACTTAGGACACAGACTTAGCAGCGCAGTTGGTGTTGCATGCTTTCCCAGCTGCTGTCACAGGCAGCACACCACCTCTCAGCTCTTACTGTTCCTTCGACACACCCAACTAGCTATCCCTTTGTCCTGCTGCCCAAACCACAAAGTCCCATTTATACATCTCAAAAGGGCTGGCTGCTCTTACTTGGAAAGGGCTGAGAGATAATCTGGTTTTTCACCACAATGTGAGGGATCTGTGACTTAATTTGAACAGCTTCCCGAGAGAGCTGTGCAAAAATTTCTTTACACAAGAGAACATTTTGTGCTGCTTCTAATTTTGTCTGCCAATGTGGGGAACCTGAAAGACAGAAGATATATATAGATGTGTATATATAAATTATCTAAGTATATTATGCATTAACTAGCTTAAATGGTGATTTGAATATACACAACAGAAATTCAGAAAACACTGTATTATAGCATATCCTTTCCAAAATATAAAAATTATTATTTCTATTATGTAAAGAAAACTGGTAAATAAGTTCAATTTTTTAAAAAGATCGCAAAGCTATTCACTAATGATTAATTAACAAATTATATGTAGCACATTTCTAATTGTTCTTACTCCAAAATACCTACTTTTTCCCACCGATTATTTATCTTTAGTTTATTTGTACATGTAAGCTCAGTTAAGACTAAAAGTTAGAGGATAGAACATAACTATACCTGGTTTGGATTTGGGCAAAGGTCGTTTGAAGAGGTTAACTGTGCCAAGATCACCTATGTCTGGAGCCTGTTTTTGAATGGAAACCTATGTGACAATAAAAACATGCACACACAGATGTCAGCAACTTAGCTTCTGGGCTATTAATAAGAAATTACTTGAAAAGTAATCTGGCCCCAGCTGGTGTGGCTCAGTGGATTGAGCGCCAGCCTGTGACTGTCAGGGCACACGCCTGGGTTGAGGGCCAGGTCCCCAGAAGGGGGCGCACAAGAGGCAACCACACATTGATGCTTCTCTCCTCTCCCTCCCTCCCCTCTCTCTAAAAAGAAATAAAATCTTAAAAAAAAAGAAAAGAAAAGAAATAAAACCTTAAAAAAAAAACCCAAATACTCTGGTAAATACCTTGATGTATGCAGACCCCTCTAAATCACTAGGAATTTGAACATCAAGTGGACAGTAATCTTCTGGTATCTTCTTATCCAGATCAATATCTGTATTCTTTATTACTTCAAATGTACCATGATGGGGAAAGAGAGATCCTAGTAGGGCAATACAAATAGGAAAATAAAAAGCAGTTTACACATTTAACATACATTATTAAGTATATAATATTTGACATCATATCACTGAATCATAAATTAAGGTCCCACCAAAACATGTATAACGGCGGGGAAGGGTGGTGAGCAAAGGGAAGAAAGGAAGCAGGAGAAAAGGGTTTTATTTACCATAAAAAAGAACACTTCTTAGTCTAATGCTATCATTGTAAGATGAACCTCATGGACTATCTGAATTGCTTTATTCCAATGGAGTTTTGGTAAAATGAATGTACCTCCTGAGATTTAAATCTTGGAGATTAAGTACTTCTGGAGTGTGGACTCTATAATAAGGCTGTAGCTGCAGCGTTCTGAATCCAGCAAGAGAAGGACTAAAGGATAGTGGGTGCATTTTCTTCAAGCAGTTCCTAGATTTTCACATGATGTCTTTTTGTTCAGTGCAAACGTTTGGTAAGTTGTTTTCGCTGCTGAATCACATGAGGTGTGGGTGGTTAAAAGTAACTGCTGTTTTATAACAAGGGAAGATGGTGAAGATCTTCTTGCAATTATAAACAAACGTAATCGAATCCTTTTATAATCATGGTGACTGTTCCATAGCAAGAAATTAGGCAAAGTATTTGCACAGATTTATTTGTTGGAAAGAACTTACAATGTCTAGAGCCAGAAAGTACAGCTTCTACAGATGGCCTAATAAAATATAAAAATGTCCTTGTCACCTTGAATTCATCTTTGTAATGGGATTTTTGCCTTCAGAATTAGAAATTTCCCAATTCACATCAATGCTGAGGCACACAGTCCTCCTATATTTGACTTAACCACCTCATCCTACCTTCCTTTAATTTTAGAACAATAATAACTTGCTCTGGCAAATGAATCCTTTCAAAATATTGATCTACTATTATTATCTTAACAATCACAGCCAGGGCTCCTTGCTTTACCCCCTGGCATCCAAAGCTTTTACCCCATTAAGCTGTGAATCTCATAAACTTTTATTGTATACTTCCTCTGAATGCATTTCAGCGGCTTTAAGACATTACCATAAATACCCTGAGAAACCTGCTTTTATAGTTCAACAATAAAGAAATATATACCAAAAGATGTGAATTCAAGATCATCAAACTTTGGTATATTCCAACAAAGTATTCAATACATTCCTTGCAGCCTTGGTTATTGGGGAAAAAGGTAGGCAAGGTGTTTTCACCATCCTCTCTCTTCACTCAGCTTAGCAGACCGAAGGGAGAAAAAAATAATATGAAATAATGGAAATGCTTCTTTTTTCCTTTCATGCCCAGATTATAAGGGTTACAGGTAAGCCCCTAACTGCAGAGTCCAGTCCCTCCTCATTTCTGACAAAAATGTCAATTATAGTTCAGACTGTGTTAGCACATAAGCCCTACCTCCGAACTTTCTGTTAAATGTATCTAAAAGGTTTTCAAAATGAATATAAACTACTTATATGTATTTATATGAGGCTATAAGAGTAATTTTAGCTTGTTCAGGCTTACGTGTACAGAAATGAAAACTTCAAAAACAAAGTAAAAAAAGGACAAAGAAGGAAAAAACGAAAAAAGAAATTAAAACTTCAACATGTAACTGAAAAATATAGAAGAACATGTAACATTATAATCAAATCTGTATAGTTCTTTTGACAAACTATGGTCTGAAAGCAGTTTTTAACAATAACCTATACCTGCACTTCTGTAGCTGAGATCTCCGAGAATTTTATCTCCAACTTTTCTAAGTTTCCAGTGTTGCCTTAACCTCAAAAGCTCAGAGTTGAAGTCTCTTTGTAGCTTATTCTCCTGGTTTTCCGTAACCGACTTAGTCAGTCTCTCTGCTCCCTTCAAGAGGATTTGTGCTGCTCCAGCAAGTGACTTCTTTTTAGAGATCAACTGCAACGTCTGAGGATTCTATCAAAAACAATCCAACAGGGTAGCTCTGTATTATTTTTAAATGATTGCGAAATTACACATTTTTTCAATAATAACATATCTACTCACGAAATTTAGAAATTAAAGCAAAGAGAAGAAGGGAAAAGAACGCGCAATACAGTAATGCTTTTTAAAAAACCTTAACCTAGTTCTTTGGTCAACTCAGATAAAGACTGACATTAGCCCTGGCTGGTGTAGCTCAGTGGGTTGAGCACGGCTGTGAACCAGGGGGTTGCCGGTTCGGTTCCTAGTCGGGGCACATGCCTGGGTCGCGGGCCGGGGCCCCAGTGGGGGACATGTGAGAGGCAACTACATAATGATGTTTCTCTCCCTCTCTTTCTCCCTCCCTTCCCTTCTGTCTAAAAATAAATAAATAAAATCTTTAAAAAAAAAAAAAAAAAAAAAAAAAAAAAGACTGACATTAAACCAAACCACCACGGTGGAGTACCAATCAGAACTGACCACTGCATCAACTCTGCCCAGCCTGGGGTAGTTCCCTCCCCTCTTGTGCACTGCCATTCCTCTGCTACCTACTGACACTTCCCACTGCCCACCCACACGCATACTCTTCTGTGGCCCTCGTTAAACTTCTGATTAAGGTATATAATCTCTACTTGAATGTACCCTATAGATGGCAGAAACCACTATATTCACAGACCGTAGAACAATGCCTGGCTCAGGCATTTAATGAATAAATGAATGACTCCACTGAGTATAGCTGTAAAATTATCTTGTATTACAGCAAGCTACCTCAGAGCCTTTCAAATGAACAATGAAACCATGCCGCGTTAATAGTAAATGTACTTCAACGAATGCTAATTTTTGGAAAACTGATGAGAAATCAAAATCTATGTGTTGTATACGCATACATAAATATCCATAGTCACGCCAATTTGTATATTGCATTAATCAGACATACTTCCAAATACAAAGTTTTCTGGCTATAAGAGTCGAAGTCATGAAGTTTCAGGACAATGTCACAACAATCTTTTGATCATGTTAGGGAACCTAATTCTGTCCTTGAAGAGCTCAAGAAATTCCTGGCGACCCCTTTGTGGGAAGAGCACAGAGGTGGGAAAGGTAGCGGGCGATGAGTGAGGCGCTGGAGGTCTCAGCTTGGCTCTCTACCCACTGGCTTTCCTACAACCTGAGCACGTCCCTGATCTCTCTGGGCCTTAGTTTTCTCTCTGAAAATGAAGGAAGCAGACTTAATGATCTCTAAGAAGTCTACCAGAGCAATGTTTCCAGGTTCTGAAACTATTACGTGAGCAATTATACTCACTTACTTTTATTTATAAGAGGAGTCTTACAACCATTACTTCCTCTCCATGCCACTGACTTGATGCTTGTTTCCCTTAAAAACCTTCTCAGCTGGCCTCCCTGATTTCAGAGTCTTCATTCTCCAATTCACCACCCTTTTGCCTTCTAGTCTTCTAATGTTCAAAACTTAAATATACTCTTCATCAGATCTCAGTAAATTTACCTTGCTTTCAATATCCTCCTCCACAACTCGGCCTTCCTAATTTTCTAACCAGACACTAAAAAGGAAGGGAGGGGATTAGAGGGGAAAACTGATACTTAGAGAAAATAATTTATTCAAGGTCACAGGGCTAGTAAGGGCACAGGCAGGATTTGAACCCAGGTATACCTGACTGCCATTTTATCATCACATTTTTGTTATAATAAATTATAAACCAAGCATGAAGGCTCTAAGAATTTGTTAAGACTTGGGAAACTTTAAAGTATTGCTTGTATATTATTAATGAAACTTAACTCTTTTGAGGGTCAGAGGTATGTTAATGAAGTAAGAGATAAAAGAGATATAGTTTTATGCTTTTCTTTTGAACCAGTTAGTCTTTCAATCTTCAGCTTGACTTAATTTTACATGAATGGAAAAGGGAACCATAGCATACAGCCTAAAAAATGATCCTGGGACTTAACAAAATGGTACTATTCTTCATGTAAAGCCCACAGGTACCTACCTGTTTTGGAGGAAGTCCATCCTGAGAAACAGGATCAAGGGTCATAAATTTCTTATCCCTGACAATACTGAGAACATCATAGAGGACACACATCTCTGTCAGGGCACTTCTCAAGTTGTTCCTCACTGAGTCCCAAGGCCACAGGGAAGGCTGAAATTTGACCAACCCTAAAAGAGAGAAAAAAGAAAGACACAAATATTAGCTAAAATGAACAGAAGATAGAAAGATCAACCAGAGGTTTTAAAGTACTAAAAGAATAATAAATTTTATTTCAAAATTGTATCCTATTTTTTATGCCCTAAGAATCCTGAAAAACCAATTCAAAAGAACCTATGCACCCCAATGTTCATAGCAGCACCATTTACAATAGCCAAGCGCTGGAAACAGCCTAAGTGCCCACCAGTAAATGAGTGGATCAAAAAACTGTGGTACATTTACACAACGGAATTCTACACAGCAGAGAAAAAGAAGGAGCTCATACCCTATGTGACAGCATGGATGGAACTGGAGAGCATCATGCTAAGTGAAATAAGCCAGGCGGTAAAAGACAAATACCATATGATCTCACCTATAAGTGGAACCTAATCAACAAAACAAACAAGCAAGCAAAATATAACCAGAGACACAGAAATGAAGAACAAACTGACAGTGACCAGAGGGGAGGAGGGAGGGAGATAACAGAGGAAAGAAGGGGAAGGGTCGTCAAGGAACATGTATAAAGAAAGGACACATAGACAAAGCCAAAGAGGGGAAGTGGTGGCAGGAAAATGGAGACAACTGTACTTGAAAAACAATAAAAAAAAATTGTACCCTCTTTTATCCCTATGCCCTCTGCCCTTTCTTGAATCTTTGTTAACATTTAGGTTAGCATTCCTACAATGATAAAACCAATATGGTACTAATTTCCACTGGTTAAATCTGACATTACAACATGATAGGTAGGCATTCAAATATTTTTTTAAGTTTATGCAGACCTTTTTAATAACCTGTTTTTCTTCTAGCTTTTAAAATGTGAATAAGTAATCATAGAGAATTTTCAGAATATAGAAAGGTATAAAAATAAAAATAACCTATAATGGTAGCATTCAGACATTAAACACTATTGATACATCTTCCATTTTTTTAATCATTAAAAAAAATTTTTTTTAAAAGATTTTATTTATTTATTTTTAGAGAGAGGAGAAGGAAGGGAGAAAGAACAATGTATGGTTGCCTCTCACATGGCCCTCACCGGGGACCTGGCCCGCAACCCAGGCATGTGCTCCAACTGGGAATGGAACCGGGACCCTCTGGTTCCCAGCCCGCGCTCAATCCACTGAGCTACAGCAGCCGGGCCATTTAAAAAATTTTATTTTTAAAATTAAATTTCATGAACATATGCTTCCTGTATAGAGTTCAAACAATAGAGGGTTACAGTGTAAAAGGTGAAAGTGTTCCTTTATTCCCACCCCTAACTCTTTCCCATCCTGGAAGGTAATCTCTATTAAACAGTTAGGGTGTATCTGTCTACATGTTTTTCTATGCGTTTACATACATATTCTCCCATATTTCTATTACTTGATTTTCCCTCATTCTATTCTATTCTACTCTACTCTACTCTACTCTATTCTACATATATATCTACAGCTTAGGGGAGGCATTTCTTTCACTAACAGAGGCCAGAAATAAATTTCTTCTATAGCTACTTGTTTTCTTTTTTTTTTTTAAAAGATTTTATTTATTTATTTTTAGAGAGAGGAGAAGGAAGGGAGAAAGAGCAATGTATGGTTGCCTCTCACATGGCCCTCACTGGGGACCTGGCCTGCAACCCAGGAATGTGCCCCAACTGGGAATCGAACCAGGACATTTTGGTTCCCAGCCCGCGCTCAATCCACTGAGCTACACCAGCCGGGCTTGTTTTCTTTCTTAAAGACTTTATTTATTTTTTAGAGAGATAGGAAAGGAGAGAGAGAGGGAGAGAAACATTGATTCGAGACAGAAACATCGATTCATAATAGGGACCTAACCCGCAACCCAGGCATGTGCCTTGACTAGGAGTCGAACCAGCAACCTGTTGCTCTGTGGTATGAAACCCAACCTACTGGCCACACTGGTCAGGGTCCCACTTTATATATTTTAAAGATACTTCCATATCAGCACAGACAGATCTACTTCATTCTTTTAATACAGTATGATTGAAGTATAGCTCTACAGTAAGTTTAACTGTTCCTATTTATTGGACTTGCAAAATGGTTCCAACAATACTAGTAACAGTAAACATCTTAAATACACATTTGTGTACATGTACAATGTTTTCTGTAGGTTAAATTTTAGCCATACTATTAGTGTGTCAAAAGAGAGGCATATTTAGCCCCTGGTGCAGATCAGTGGGTTGGGCATCATCCCAAGGACAGAAAAGCTCAACTGCTGGTCGTGGCACAAGCCTGGGTTGCCCGCTGCCAGGTTCCAGGTTGGGGGTGTAGGAGAGGCAACCCATCGATGCTTCTCTCCCTTCCCTCCCCTTTCTCTAAAAACATATAAATAAAATCTTAAAAAAAGAGAGAACGCACATTTAAAAATTTTGACACATATTACATCACCAAATTGTCTTCTAGAAAGGCTCTATCAATTCACATTCTCAACCCTGGATATTGAAAATCTTTTAAATTTCTGCTACTCTTATGCATGAAAATAGTATCTTTATGATGTTTAGTTTGCCTCTCCCTACTAGTGAGATCTGAAGTCTTTCCTCTGTGAGTTGACTGTTTCTATCTTTGGCCTATTTTTCCAGCAAGTTGTCTTTTTCTTTGCAGGCTGAATATGAGGGCTAGCAACCACTGGCGTGTCATAGATGTTGCAAATATTTTTCACTTATCTTTTTAGTTTGTTTATAGCCTCTTTTTCCATTATTATTTTAAAATTTTATGTAATTAATGTATCTATCTTTTCCTTTACAACTTGCATTTCCTATCTTGCTTAAGTTTCTCCTACTCCCAAAGTTATATGATTGTAACTTCATGCCAATATTTTGTTTCATTCTCTTCATTTGTATTGCAATCCTTGTGTAAATAATCTTTGTGTGAGGTATAAGGTGGTACTTACCTTTGATTCCCAATGGACCCCCAGTTGTCTTAAGACCACCGGCTTGAAATTCCATCCTAAAATTCCCATTTATACAGGGTCTGTTGCCCATAACGAAATCAAGAATTGTAAATATTTTTTACCCTTGACAACAGTAAAAACCCCCAAACCATTCCAACTTTTCCTACAATTCTCTAACTAGCCTCCCTCCTTCTAGTTTTGTTTTCCATGTACTACGTAGCATCCTGAGTAATCTTTCTAAACAAAATCATCTGTCTACTTAAAATCCTTCAAAAGATTTCAGTTGTCCTTACGATAAACGCCAAATGATAATCCTGGCCTATCGGCTCTACCCGATTTGGCCCCTGCCTTACGTCGTAAACCTCACCTCGTACTCCAATCAATACAGACTTCTTTTCAGTACGTGTTACTATCAACATTCACATCGCACAGAGCAACAAAGTCAGTCGCTCACACAGCTAAAAAGTGGCAGAGCCGAGATGTGAACTATAGGGCTCTTAACCAGTGTGCCAAGTGACGAAAGATCTATTAAAAACTTATTTAAACACTTCACCAGTAACCGTGTCTCAAACTCTCCAACTCAAGAAAACCTGCAGAAAGATACGAGTATTGAGTCAAGCAGTGCCCTCAGCTGTCCAGCTATTTGAGAGAGACAGAGAGAGAACACACAATTACTCCTCTGCGCGGGTGTGTGTTACTTTCAAAAATACACACAACATCTCACCTAGCACAGAAGAGGCAGAGTGACATTTCTCCGGCGGGTACCCGGACTCCCGGACCCGCCCGGCGGACTCGAGCAGCAGACACCGGCCTTACCTTCCTCGTCGTCCTGGTCCGCGCCGGACCCGGTGCCCGCCCAGTCCTGTGAATCGCCCTCGGCGCCCGCCGCCTCCTCCTCCTCCGAGCCCGAACCCTGGCTGAAGTCGATGCGCTGGGCCAGACGCGCCAGGTTCTGGGACATGGACAGCGGCTGCAGGTACGTCTCTGTGCCATCGAGGCCCACCTCCTGGACCTGCTTCTCGCAGGCCGACTCGATGCTGATCCGCACGGCGCGCACCCCAGACATTCTGGCGGCGCGGGCAAGCGGCGGAAACACCCCCGCAGGAGCCAAAAACCGAGATAGGAACAGAAGCGCCTCCGCAGTACCCGGAAACGTGGGAACTGCCGTGCCTCCGCGGGCCCTCAGGAAAGCAGACGCGGACCCTAGGCCGGAAACACAGCTGGGGGCCCAGCAATTTTCCCAGAATGCACTGCAGGGCCCTCTAGGCTCCAAGTCTCCAGGAACGCTATTGACGAGACGCCGGCGCTCCGGCCTTCCGGTCCAGAACTTCCGGTGAATCCCGGTGCGGCCACGGGAAAAATACCTGGCTGCTGGAGGCGTGGAAAGTAGCGGGGACAAGGATGGAGAGAAAATTCCCGGGCCGGAAGTGTGGAGAGGCCGGTCCCTGATGTCTGTCTGCATTTTAAGTGTTACTTGTTTGAAAGTCGTGGAGGAGGGAAAGCTGAAGAAGGCCTTAAAGTTGTAGGAATAAAGGAATCCCTGGATGTTAGCAATAAGAGCCCCTCTGGGAATGCTGAAATTTGAGGGCTTACACCTAGAGTAGAAACATGTCTGAAGTTATGGAATAGGGTGCAGTTTGAGGAAAACAATTAATTTGCTTATTACTAGTTAAAATTATACTTCATAATTAGTTTATTGTCTGCTTTCCCGTTAGTTGTAAATTCCACAATGGCGACTATCTCCAGCAAGCATAATAGACACTGGCCTGTAATATGCGCTTAATACATGTTTATTTTATGCCTGAGTGACTGAGGATAAGTAATATTTAAAAGATTAAGATGCAGTGGCCCTGGCAGGTAGTTGATTGCAGCGTCGTCCACGATAAGCCAGGAATGTGGGTTCCATATCCCCATAGTCAGGACACAAAGGGTAATCAACCAATGAATAGCATGAATAAGTGGAACAACAAATTGATTTCCCTCTCTCTCTCTCTCTCTTCCCTCCCCCTTCCACCCTCCTTCCCTGTCTCTTCCCTCTCTCCTCTCCCACCCCTTCCCCCCTGCCCCCTTCCTCTGTGTCTCTAAATCAATTAAGGAAAAAGAAAAAAAAAGCAGCAGTTGTATAACTTCAGTCTCTTGAGTCCCCAGGAAAGTATTTCATTAGTAATAGTTCCACCAGGGAAGATGGATTATTTTCTATTACAAAATTGTACTAAAGAAATTATGTATACAATTTATGAATCTTCACAAGTTTTATTCTGACTATGATATCTGTTTTTTTAAACCACTTTCCAGCTCTGGCTGGTGTGGCTCAGTGGATTGAGTGCTAGTCTGTATTGAAAGGCTGCCAGTTTGATGTCCAGTCAGGGCATATGCCTGGGTTAGCAGCCCATCCCCTCTTTGGGACATACGAGAGGCAACCTATCGATGTTTCTCTCCCTCTCTTTCTCCCTCCCTTCTCCTCTCCCTAAAAATAAGTTTTTTTTTTTGTTTTTTTGTTTTTGTTTTTTTTAAAAGATTCTATCTATTTATCTTCAGAGAGAGGAGAAGGGAGGGAGAAAGAGCAATGCATGGTTGCCTCCCACATGGCCCCCACTGGGGACCTGGCCTGCAACCCAGGCACGCGCCCCGACTGGGAATCGGGCCGGGACCCTCCGGCTCCCAGCCTGCGCCCAATCCACCGAGCCACACCAGCCGGGCCTTTTTTTTTTTTTTTTTTTTT
>PVJI01011334.1:0-27975 GCA_004026765.1 Micronycteris hirsuta | reverse complement strand
ATACTTGAGGGCCACCTGATCTAGAGTGGGCCCAGCTGGTTGATTCTACTCCAAGTTATAGTTCTACAGGTCATTCACATGACTCTGTACCATGTGTCTTTCCTTCTTCTCATACTAGCAGGCTGGTCAGGGTGTTTCTGTTTATGGCGATGGCAAAGGTACAAGAGATAAGCCTGGTCTGTGTTACATATCTAATATCCATGAGCCCATGGCCAAGCCCAAAAGTCAAAGGTAGGAAAGGGATATACTCAGCTTTCTCACTTGCAGAAATTTCAGAGTAACGTGGACAGGGGTGTGGATAAAGGGAGGAGCAGGGCCAACAATCTGTCATATATGCAAATCTAGTTACATTCCCCTAACTCATACCATAAATGAAAGTAAATTCCAAATGTTTTAAATATCTAAATCTTAAAAAAAAAAAAAAAAAAAAAAAAAGAGTGAAGTCCTCTGCAGACTCAGATACACGTGAGACTAAGTCCTGCCCAGCAGGACGTGTTCCATGAAAAGTATTTGTCAGAGGTGTGTCTTCATGGAGCTCAAATTTTCCAAAGGAAGGAACTGAATTCCCTACCATTTTTCAAGGCTGAGGAGACAGATCTGCCAGGCTCTCAATTAAAACCCCAGAAGAGATTCGTGGAATGGCAGGCTCTACGCAGAGGTGGCCTGAGTCTTATTTAAATTTAAGATGCAACCTAATCTCAACCCAGATCAATCTCTGGTTACACTGAGGTAACGGTCTCTCATCTGCCTAAAAAAAGAAAGGTGAAAGATATCATTCAAAACACACAATAGTATATATTAGCATATAATACTACTAGTAGTAGATATGTAAAGAGGCAGGAAAGAGTGACTGATAATCAGAAGCAAAAACATAATAGGAACATATTCATGGATGATCAAACCACTGGAGATGGGAGATAAGGACTCTAAAGTAACTAATATGTTAAAGGAAACAGAGGAAAATGGATGAAAAGAGGAGGGGTTTGAACAGAAAATTTCACTCTATAAAAAAAGAATCAAATGTACATTCTAGACTTTAAAAAAGCTGAAATCAATAACCCATAGGATAGTTTACTAAGAGATTTCACATAGCACAGAATAGGATCAGTGAACTCAAAGACTGGTCAATGGAAAAATCCAAAAGAAAACACAGAGAACAGGACAGAGTGTAAGATAATTTGGGATACAAACTTAAAATTCTTACAGATATTAAAAGGCTAATAAGGGAATACTGTAACTACACCATTTTTTCCTGCTGCCTCTAGCCACAAATACCAATTTTTGTTCATTTTAGCCCCTCACCCCCCACGCTGCAATCCAGTTCTTCACAGCTGGGGCTAGTCCCCCAGTTAAATGCCAAGGGAAAAGAGAGAAAAATGGGACCAGAAGAGGCCCGTTTCCTAATTTCTCTGGAATCATTTTGCTGGGTTTTCTCTTGCTGTTACAGGTGTTTAGCCTTTGGACAATGTTTTAAAAAGAGAGAGAAAAAACGGAAAAAATGGAGACTTTCATGCTATGGCTTCCTGGGGCTCCCTTTGGCAGGCCTCTGGCCAGTAGGGACATCTCTTGGGAATTTTTACAGTCTGTGCCTGTTGCAGGGCGTGCCCTAGGTTGCCTCCGGTCAAATTCAGGAGATAAGAAAGGAAAATCAGGAAACTCATCATTGTATTATTCATTCTTCAAGATGTGACTTCCCTCTTCAGCCAGCCTGCTATGGCTTAATTTTCAAGAGTATTCTGAGAGTTGGTTGCGTTTTGTCCAAAGTGTTGTATTTTGTAATTGCGGTAGAAATAGGCTGTTGTCAGCTTATTGTATCTTGGCCAGCACCAGAAGTTCATGCGTTCTAATAAATTTATTTTTGTGTTTGTGATATGTAGGTTCCTTTAATGTACAGTACCTTATAGGATAATACATTAGAACTTATCCTATTTTAATTATTTGTTCCTATGTCAGCCAGTGTCCCCACTGGACTGAGCTCTGCTGGGGCAGGGACCATGTCTTGTTCTTCTATGTATATTCACAGTGCCTGGCACATGGATGATGCTCCGCGAATTGCTGTTAAATGATAGAACAGGCCGCACAGAGGCTTCGCAGATAATCGAATAAGAAGCTGGGGTCTAAAACCGAAGGCAAAGGGGAGCCTGCTTTTAGATGTCTACTGTAGTGGCAAATACTAGGTTTGCTAATGCAACTAATCCCAAGCATCACTGTAAACTTAAAGAAGTCAGACTTCTTTGCTGTAGTTAACATACTTCAGAAGAACAGAACGTTTTAGAAACACAGGATGTATCGGAGAAATAGGGCCAAAGGTAGGACGGAGTTCCAGAACAGGAAGCAGCCATAGATTTGCCCAGTGACTGTACCAGATTCTCTATGGAAACTCAGTGTTTAATATTTGATTATTATCTGTCAGCTTGTGTTCTCATTTTAGGTTTGGAAAGATGACGTAAATGTATCTGGTCTTTAAGCCAGATTTTGAACATTTTGAACATTTGTCAGCAAAAAATATTTCAGCTGACATCCGTAATATAATATTCTTCAAGAAATGTATGCAAAAATAAAGAAAGGATGAAATAAAACATGTAGACATATTCTAGTGTCCCTGCACCCCTTGGAATGTCTTGTGCCCTTACTGTGGTTCATGCACCACACTTTAAAGAAAACTGATGGGCCCTGGCTGGTGTAGCTCAGTGGATTGAGCGCGGGCTGGGAACCAGAGGGTCCTGGTTCAATTCCCTGTCAGGGCACATGCCTGGGTTGCAGGCCAGGTCCCCAGTGAGGGCCATGTGAGGAGCAACCATACATTGCTGTTTCTCTCCCTCTCTTTCTCCGATGGAAAGGTAAAGGCAGTATTTACACTCTCTAGTCAGGGGAAGAGGGCCTGGACTTTTCAGAGAATCCACCCATCTGAACTAAGATGGAAAGCAAGCAGCCTTAGAGTGGGACCCAAGGTAAGGGTGAGGCAAAAGTAGGTTTTATTATTTTCTTGTATTATTTCCAGTTCTTGTATTATTTTCTGCATAAACAACTGTGAACCTGCTTTGGCTCCACCCTGCGAGTGTATTTGGTTTTCCCCACAGAATCTTACTGGGTTGATAGTGGCCTCCTTGCTGTTTCTTGCAAGTTCTCTCTGCCTCTGGGGCTTTGAATCTGCCAGAGGATATTTTTCCAAATAATTTCATGTCCTGCTCTCTCATTTCTTTCAGGTCTTTGCTCAAATGTCT
The DNA here is from genome assembly GCA_004026765.1 of Micronycteris hirsuta. Taxonomy (NCBI): domain Eukaryota; kingdom Metazoa; phylum Chordata; class Mammalia; order Chiroptera; family Phyllostomidae; genus Micronycteris; species Micronycteris hirsuta. Next base: position 24,751 of record PVJI01011334.1, on the reverse strand, counting down.
CTTTATCAGAGTTTCCCCCTAAACTCCCTATGTAAAATGTGTAATATGGAGTCTGATTCCATTTTTGATGTTCGACTGCTGACAGCTATTAAGCCTTACCCCTTCCGCTCCACGATTGGGCAGACTGATAAGATTGGGCGGACACTCTTTCCTTGGACACCTGTGGGAAATTCAGACTTGGGCATGCAGAACCATCACTCAGGGCCTCCCCTCTAACCACCATAGAAAACCCCCAAGCCAGTCTCCTTTCCCTCTTCTCTTAAGCCATTGCTGAACTTGCTTGGGAGCTGCCCTGCTTTCCCCAGAAAGCCTCATTATGCAAACAAACCCTTTCAAACCATACGTGTGTGAGACAGTGAGGTGAGACTTCATTAGTTTCAGCATCTGAACCAACTTTTGGATGGGGCGGGCATTCATTCTGTTTCAGTGTAGAGTGGCCACAACAAGACAGCATCCACCGTTACAGTCCATCCAACGCTGGATTTTTCTTCACAGCACTTATTACCACCTGACATATTACATAGTTGCTTATGTTTTGTCTTCTCTAGTATGTAAGTGATTAAATAATAAATCCCAGCATCTAGTAAAGAATCTAGCATAATGATCCACCCATTCATTCATTCATTCAACCAATATTTATAGAACGTCTGCTTTGGGCAGGCATTGTTAAAGGCACTAGCGCTATAGTGCCTGATTGCACTATAGTGCCTGATTCACCTGATTGCACTGACATTCCAGAGGGCAGGGTAGCTTTTAATACCTGTTGGTTGAATGAGTGAATACTATTTTAGTCTGGAGGTAGAATATTAAAAAGAAACACAACATCATATTATGAATATATTATTTTTATTCATTTTTTGCTATAAACTAGTGCTTATTTAAAAATATTTAGTAATTTATACTCAAAGGACATGTTATAGATAACATCCAAAGAAGACAATCAAAAATATTTTTTGAAGATTTATTATATGCTCAGTATTGAAAAGCTCCTAAATCTCCACACTGTTGGCATTAATAAGTTACAGTTAATTTCTGGCTAATGATTATAAAAGAACACTGAGGAAAATTTCAACCATTATAATCAGTAAGAGTATAATTTTATATTTCTCAAAGGACAGTGGTCATGTTTAGCAATAGCCTCACTTTAAATTAAAATATACTTACTTCAATGTATATTTTGGTACTGTTTCTTTTCCCTTCTTACATACAAGAAACCAACAAGGCACAAACTGCTTCCAGTTGGCAACCTAAACAGAGGAGGGATCATGGCTGGCCATCTAGTCGCCGGCGCCTGTGAAAGGCAATTTGCGACCTCCGAGTAGGGCTGAACATCACCCACAGGGGTAAAGTTTCTCCCTCTGACCACCTCATTCCATGAAAAAAGTGCACTCTGACTTCTAACATGGATTTTTAAAATTCAATATAAAGATTCAGCAACTGTCAAAGTTCCCAACATTGATTTTTCTAACATCCAATTAGCAGTTTTGATACTAATTTGAAAATTTTAATAATTTAAACAAATGTAAATTATGTAAAAATAACCAATCACATGACTATAGGTCATATTTATGTTTACGGTGTAAATGTAAGACTGATTATTTATTTATTTAAAAAATTTTTTTAAATTTATTTATTTTTAGACAAAAAGGAAGGGAGGGAGAAAGAGAGGGAGAGGAACATCAATGTGTGGTTGCCTCTCCCATGCCCCCACTGGGGACCTGGCCCTCAACCCAGGCATGTGCCCTGACTGGGAATCAAACTGGCGACCCTTTGGTTTGCAGCCCGCGCTCAATCCACTGAACTACACCAGCCAAGGCCATAAAACTGGTTCTTTAGGATAAAAGAATAATGAAGAACATCTCCTTTATGTATCTTTGTTCCCAGTAAACCTTTTCAGACAGATCTATGACATAACACAGCGTAATGTCAACATACCTTTCATTTCAAAGGCCGAAATTATAGAGTTTAAGTAGTGAGATAGTTTCTATTAGATTTTATATTTGTATCAATCAATGAGTTAATCAATTAATCATTCTTTTTCTAAATTAGTGGCAGTTGGTTTAATCTCGCCCAAATGAATGGGTCTCTCTTGGTTGATCAATGCGATAGAGAAACTCTGCAGGTAAGAAGTAGCCAAGATATTCCACTGTCTCTGGGGTCGTGTCATAGTGGTAGTGCCCGCCTTCTCCATGGTGACTGAAACAGTGAGTGTGCTCCAGCCGCAAGTCCAGCCCCTGGGACGACAGATGAGCTGTTAATATTCAAGTTGTTTCGGACAGAATATATTTAGGGGGGAGGGAGACCTTTTAAATTTATGTTATGGTGGTTTTTATCTTATTGTTTAAGTAGGTTAATACATTTGTATGATTCGAAATTCAAAGGATGCAAAAGGATAGATTCAGAGAAATAGATCTTTTCATTTCTTGTCCTCACCACTCACTCCCTTTTTTTGCAGGTAACTAATGTAAGCAGTTTCTTTTGTATCCTTCCAGAAAGATATACTTTTAATTTTTTCACTCAAATGGTAGCACTCAGTACACACTGTGCTGCATATTATTTTTCTTCATTTAACAATATAGCTTTGAGATCTCTCTATATTAGATCATAAAAGGGTTTCCTTATTCTTTTCACCTGTATGGTATTCCATTGTCATGTACATACCACTTTCCAACTGATGTTTAGATTATTTCCAATTGCTTGGTTATTATAGCAATTCTGTCATGAATAACCTTTTAACTAATCATTTTACACACTTATGCAAGTGTTTAAGGATAAATTCCTAGACATGTAATCATTGGATCAAAAAATATTGCTGGCCAGTATTTTGGTGGATATTTGCTTTGAATTGGTCTATATGATAATATTTTTCCTAGTATTAGAATATAATGAACAGCAACTAAAATGAATCCTTTTGTGATTCTACTATTTAATAACATGACTTTGGATATTATTTAAAATGCCTGCGCCTTTATTTTCGCAAAGGTAAAATCTGCTCTGCCTAACTCAGGGTTGTTTCAATTCTAGAGACGATCCTAATTGTTAAATAACACAAAAGGTGTCTAATTCTAAAAAGAAAATAATAATCCTAAAAACCAAGCATTATCATTGTGGTATACTGCCATATAAAAGACAGACATAGACTTACTGGGTCTTTGGAGACAAAAACTGGCAGACAAATTAAAGGAGCCTTCATCTCGTAAAAATGCAACCATTTGTTCACCTCTTCGTCAGAGTTCAATGGGCAGGAAGAAAATTCTGGAGGCTACAATAAAAAGATCATTAAACGGGTAAACATACTGAGTATTATTATTGAGAATTAAAATTTTATGTTAAGTTAAAAACTTTAAGTCTTGTTATACATTCCATTGACTATTTTTGGCGTCAAAAGAAGTTATACAGTTTAATTTTCAAAAGGATTACCAATCAATGTATAAATGAATAAATGAAGGAATTGGTCTATTACTATATTTTTTTCATAGCCTTTCACTTTTCCTGTGAGGATATCCTCATCCTACTCTTACATGTCATCCTATAGAACACAATACTTATTATTATTAACTACATTTACGTGATGTACATTAGTTTTCTAGGACTTACTCATCTTGTAACCGAAAGTCTGTGCCCTCTGACCACTATCTTTCCGTTTCCCCCACCGTCCCTCCCAACCCCCTGAAAACCTCCACTCCACTCTGTTTCTCCGACTTAGACTGTTTTAGATTCTACATACAGGTGCTATCATGCCATCTTTGTCTTTCTGTGTCTGGCTTGTTTCACTTGGTATAATGTCCCACAAACTCATCCACGTTATTGCAAATGGCAGGATTCCTTTTCCTTTTTTTCCTAGTTGTTTTCATGACTTGGCTATTGTGAATAATGCTGCAGTGAACATACGAGGCAGTTATCTCTTTGAGATACTGATTTCATTTCCTTTGGAGATCATACACACACACACACACACACACACACACACACTCACTCACTCACTCACTCACTCACTCACTCATATCCAGAAGTAGAATTACTGGATCGTACGGTAGTTCTATTTATTTGAATTTTTTGAGGATACTTCATACTGTTTTCCATAATGGTTGTACAATCCTATAATCATTTGGTATTAACAATAGACTTATCTCTAATTCTATCTGGAGTTAGATAAGTTAGAAAATAATTTGGAAAAGTAAATAGTATTAAAACAATACATTTTCTGATGGCTTTACTGATAAAGAAATGAAGTTGTGATCACTTTCACATTTGCATGTATTCACGCCCCCACAGCCCCTTACCATAATGTGAGTCTTCGCTTTTCCCTTCTGTATGACGAAAGTACCTCCCATCCCTACAGGCTTCTCTCCATAATGTTTTTCAAGAGTCTGCCTCATACAAGTTACAAAGTTAAGTTTCCCAGTTCTTCTTTTGGCTTTCACCTCAATGACCTGGAGAGGACATAGATATGCATACCATTGTTCTAAGGAGTAAAATTTTATATAAATAACTTCCAAAGTGAAACATTATACAATCTAATGCCATCAAGCAAATATTTACTTGTTTGCTTACAGCACCCACATATAAGTTGAAGTATCTCCATCCTCTGTAAGTCTTCATCAATAATATATATTTTATATATGTTATAGATCATTTACTCTAATAATGTCTTATTCATGCTTTCTTGGATCGAGAAAGAATTACAGCTATACTCTACAGTGAACTCCAGATATTACCATTACATGTCGAGATGGTCAAAGGCTGAGAATCCCTGGCTGAAAGGGCATTGCTTACTATGTATTTTATGTCACCTCAGTTTTAAATGAGACTGCTGCTCTGCCTGTACTACTTTCTGAATATTCCAAAACCGGATTATTTAATTGCAGGGGAGGGGAAAATGATTAAGTTTTCTCATTTCCTTTAAACTTCTGGACTTCGGTTATCTTCACTTTATTAGGTATTTTGACTTCATTACCTCATTTCTCAAAGTAGCTTACATAGCTATCTGTATTTATAAAATCTAAGAATTCTCACAACTACGAAAGCTGAAATAATCTTTTGTGTACTAACAATAAGTAAATCTGAAGTGAGGCATTAATTTTCCTTACCTCCACCTTGCTACAGTTTTTTTGCTACCATCATATCTATCTAACTCAATGTCTGATCAGTCAGGAATGAACAAATCACATATATACTAATTATAGGTTGACATGATCTATTATCAGCTACATGGTTCATCTGTTTGACTCACTCCCATATAAATATCCTGTTACCTTTTAGTTCCTTAGAAAAAGAGTATTGCTTACTAAATACTATTCTTAATCTCAGTTTTAAATGAGAGTTTCATTCTACTTGTAGTACTCTCTGAATCTTTCATATCTGGGTTATTTAAATAGCTTTGACTAAGGCACTTTGGATTTTCTTTAGAAAACCATATTTATGGCAATAGAAATTCAAATTTTTAGCTAAGAATTTTTGAAGAACATGTCTTTTAATGAACAAAATCACCTTTCCAGGTTGGCCCTCACTGGCAAAAAGATTAGCCAGTAATGCACACCCAAAATCATGATATTTCTCACTGTATTTCTCTAACAGGCACCCTCCGTCTTTAGGGTTAATGCTGGCAAAGTAACTTCCATTCACAGCAGGTCTGTGTTCACTTTCTGTTTGAATAACTGGCATAAACTGAAAAGAAAAGTAAATAAGGTAAAATTAGTCAGTCCTAGTAAGTCTCTCCAAACAGGATATCTTGAAAAATGTGACAGAATTTTATCCTGTACTTTAAGACATTTTATTTCAAGATCTAATAATAAAACATGAAATATGAACTGTTTAATTTTAGATTCAAAACAAAATGTTAAAAGATTTACAAATACCAAAAAACTGATGAGCCCTGGCCAGGTATCTCAGTTGTTTAGAGCATCATCCTGATATACTAAGGTTGAAGTTTGATCCCTGGTCAGGGCACATACAAGAATCAACCAATGAGTGCATAAATAAATGGAACAACAAATCGATGTTTCTCTCTCTTTCCCCTTCCCTCTTTCTCTCTAAAATCAATAAATAAAAAATTTTAAAAAATCTAAAAAATTTTTATAAAATGTTTACAGTATTTCTTATAATGTTCCTCTTACATTATAACATTTGCTTTATTTAAAATGTCTAATTAAAATTTTTTCTTTCTTGAACACTAGGCAAATTATATGATTTTCCAAAAGAACTTGTATGATTAGCCCTGGCCAGGCTGTTCATTTGGTTGGAGTATTGTCCCATACACCAAAAGACTGAGTCAGGGCACATACCTAATGTTGTAGGTTCAATCCTCGCAACTGATCAATGTTACTCTCTCCCATCAATGTTTCTCTCTCTCTGCCTTCCCCTCGCTCTAAAATCCATAAACATATCCTCAGGTGAGGATTTAAAAAATCTTGCAGGGTATTAAAAAAAAAAGAACTTGTATGATTACTGACCAGTGGTCACATCTGTAAAGGTTGTGAGAGAATGGGCAGGCTGGAGAGATCATTCACTCTTCTATTTATGAGATGTGAAGAATTTTTACAGTATTTTTATGCTAGAAATGTAGTGACATTCACAGTAATATATAATCATACTATCCCTTTTGTAAATAATCATTCTGAGGGGTAGGTTCCTACTATTTGTTCTGAAAAGGACAGGGGAGGGGTTGGCTAGGTCATTAAATATTCCATTCATCTTCTAATTGAAAGCTGCTCTCGTACCAAAAGCAAAGACAGATGGAGAAGTTAGGAATCCTCTGATGTATAAGGAAGAAAATGTGTCACAATCCAGCTTCACAGCAGACCACAGTAGGACCTTGGACTCATCTAAAACAGAGTGTATACCCTAAGAAAATCTGAAATTAGAGGTTAGTGCTCCATTAAAGCTACACCAACTGGCACTTGTGCTGTACTCCACGTCTGTATTAAATAGTAGCAAATTTGTAGAAAAAAACAACATTAACCACTTACAATTCATTCAGAAAGTAAGCTTTCTGATAGGGAAGTAAAAGGAAAAAAGGCAAACCAAATGTCTAATCAATAAAATAAAATAATTATATATATGCTGACCTCAGAATTGAATCCAAGAGTCTGAAATGGGCCTGCCCCTGCTCCAAGAATAAAAGCTCCAGGAAGCTTGATTTCTTTTGCAATCTTATTTAGATCATAAACCTATATAAGAGAAAAACAATATTATTTAAATTGTAACTTATGAAAATTCCCTGGTTTACTTTTAGCACTGAGTTCATCAACACTTCCTTGCCACATTGGTCAATGATCATCTAACAATAACGAATTGATGCAAATTCTACAATCTTCATGTGAATGTGAAGAGTAAAAGTACACTTACTTTTGTTTTATTTACAAGAGGCAATAAGTAAGGCACACCTCCTACTTCCGCAATTCTAGTTTTCCCACAGATGCCTAAAAAAAAAAGTCTTAAATATAAATAAACATTAACATTAGGTACTATAAAATGCCAGAAGACTCTAATTTATTAAGAGAGATAACTCCATTGTCATAGTTTTACAAATAACAGGGGTTGGAAGATGCATATGGCCAGGACCCATGACCTGTTCTAACTACCTATGATTCTCATATTGCCATAACCAAGCATGACTTGTATAGTGGGTAGCATAAAGGTAGTAGAAAGTTGATTATAGAGCAAGGGCTAGAAATGAGGCCAAAGCTAGGGATAGATGAGGTTTCTAGAATTTAATTTTTAGTCTACAGTTACTTATTCCTTTAAAAATCTGGGTTGTCGAAGGGTCACTGGTTCAATGCCCAGTCAGGACACATGCCTGGGTTGCGGGCCAGGTCCCCAGTAGGGGCCGTGTGAGAGGCAACCACACATTGATATTTCCCTTCCTCTCCTTCCTTTCCCCTCTCTCTAAAAAATAAGTAAATAAAATCTTTTTTTAAAAAAAGTTGCTTTTTCCTAAGGTTGTTTATAAAAATGACAAGTAATTACAGGTAGACTTCAGATGCTGGGAAATTTCTACTTACATTTTTATTTAACATCACAGGTACAGTCAGACACAATTTGGGAGAAGGCATTTTTTTAAAATATAGAATGAAAAAAAATTACCTTTTGTCTGAGAAAAAGTAGTCTTGTCAGTTTCATACTAACATCATTACACAGTAGATAGAATTGATCTGTTTCTTCAGCTACACAGAAGGTGGATGTACACAATTGGTTTAGGGATTTTGTAAATATTTTCCATGGGATCAGCAGAAATTACTCATGGATTAGACTCTTTATCATAAGTGACAGTAATGCTGGAATTTAGAGAAAGCATTAGAGGACTATTTTAGTAGTTCAGGGAAAAGAAAAGTAAAGAGCGAAAAATGGGGACTTGTAGAGTTGGAGGACAGGGCATTAAGAAAAGAACAAAGAAAGAACAGGCAACTATGGTGAGATAATGAATTAAATTTTAGACATGCTGACCTCAAGTTGTTCTTAGCATAGAGAGGTGGAGATGTCCTGTAGACAGCTGGAATTACTGATCTACAGCTAAGGAAAAAAGAGATCTAGGTGAGATGCACAGAATTCAAAGTTATATCGGAATAGTAATTAAAACCACAGGAATAGACGGAAAAGCCAGAGAGGTTGTACAGAACAAGAAGAAGCTAAGGAAAGAATTCTGAAAAACATCCAAAGTTAAGAGCCTGCTGGAAAGAGAAAGGAATCAGGAAAAAATGAGGAAGAAAGAACATTATGGAGGCAGGAAAGGCACCCAGGACGAAGAGTCAAAAGAACAAAGGAGAGATGGGAACCAAGGGGAGAGAGAATGTCAGGGAACAACGGGCAAACAGTATGAAATACGTAGAGATCAAATACTACTACTAAACATACCACGGTCACTGGAGACTTGAAGAAGACCAGTTCATGTAGAAAGTGCCTAACTATGTTTATAAAAGGTTGTACATACATATCTGGTTTCCTTAGTATTGTAATTTTAAGGTTTACAAGTTATTGGTCAGAAAACTCTTTTTCAAAGTATAACCCTCTAGATGAAGAATTAAGATTAAACATTTTTTCTTTTTCCTTGAACCCTCCATGTTTTCTGATTTTTATTTATTTATTTTTAGTGGGGGAGAATGTATTAATCTTATAATTGGAAGAAATATGGCTATAAGAACGTATTATACTAAATGCTTTCAAGGCGTGAAGATAAATTACCATCTGGAAGAAAATGTGTGCCATCTAGCACACAAAACTTCTAGAATTTATAGGTCTACTTAAAGTCAAAGACTGTTTAAAATGGAAAGACCCCCAAAAGAACATTTTACCCACCCATACACTCGGTGAAGCCCAGACATATTAATAAGCTTACTTTCCAGGTAATGAAATCTGACTGTGGCTGAGAAAGAACTATTCAGAACCTTCATGTAAAACCTCTTTTTAACAAAGATGTCAATTGCATACTAAAAGTGAATGTGTATTAATTAGTGTTTATCTTCAAATTTTTCATCACAGTAGGGTGTAGTAGGAGAAGGTTGGATTTTAGAAGTAATGAAGTAATCCACAATGAGCTTACTTAGCCTTTCTGAGCTTCAGTTTCCACTTCTATAAACTGGGGACTAATACTTCCTTGCAGTGTTATAAAAATGAAGTCATCAAATATAGGTATTTATCATACTCTCTGACAAATTATATTTACTCAACCAATATTAATTTCCCTTTAATAATAAGTAATAATTAAGTGATTATTTTCACTTTAAACACTGGCGGGCTGATCACTTGGTAAATTGTTGAAGGGACATAAGTATTTAATATATTATTCAAATACAAGGCTTTTAAGTTCTCACATCTTGAATAAGTAAATAAAACATAAAAATTAAACTAAGTTTCCATATAGTCACTTGACCAATTAAAAACAAACAAAAACCCCCCCTCACATTTAATATCAAGGATTCACAAAAGAAACCGGAACTCTTCATCTAGGGCGCCGGTTTCCGGAAGGAACTTGGATCCCTACATCAAAGTCGGCCCCACCGTGGGGAATCCAGCTTCCGGAATCTCCTCCTGTCATCGGGTCTTAACGGCTTGGAGAGGGCAGTGGCTCTGAGGCCGAAACACTAGCTTGAGGCCCTGGAGCCGTGACTCAGGGCACCTGTCCAGCCAGGCCCGGGATCTCTTATGCTAAAAGCACTTTTGAAGGAGCAGATCCGTACTGTTTCCAGTTGCTGGTTCTGGATAATTCTCTAGTGCGCCTTAAACCCGAGCCCAAACTGACAGCCAGGATACAGAAACTAAGTAATCGAGAAGCAAGAAATTATACCTTCAGCCCTGGCTGGTGTGGCTCAATGGATTGAGCACCAGCCTGTGAACCAAAGGATCTCTGCACGCTTCGTCTAGGGCACATGCCTAGGTTGCCGTCCAGGTCCCCAGTAGGGGGCGCGCGAGAGGCAACCAAACATCGATGTTTCTCCCTCCCTCCCTTCCCCTCTCTAAAAATAAATTAAAAAATCTTAAAGAAAAAAAAGAAATTCAGTTTTAAAGAAGCCAAATTTTTAGAAAAGTACAAAAACTCCAAAAGTATATTGTTGATTACTTGTAAAATGTGCAACAAAACAGTTAAACATGATGGTAAAAGTAGACGCTTTCTGTCAGCACCGGAGAGCAATCCTACCACTCCTAGGAGTAAACTCAGCCTGAAGATACCAGAAAGACTCTCAGTTCTTTGAACTTAAATCATAGTATGTCTGGTTCCGAAGGCAAGAGCCCAGAGTTGATTTTCAGAACACCAACATCTGGACAGTCAACACCCACTTGTTCCTCAAAAAATGTGAACAAAACAAACACCTCTCTCAACTACGAATCTTGCTTAGCCAGAGTGAATCCCAAAAGAATTCAAAGGAGGAGTTCAGAAATTTATCTTCTTTGTAAAGGATGCACTAGGAAACATTCAATGCAATTTTTGAAACTAAAGTTGTTTAGAAAAACAGCTTTTTAAAAACTTATTTTTTCTTTAACTACATGAAAAACTAGGATCCAAAAGCAAACTTTTCTTGACCTTCTTCAATGTTTATGGAGAAAATACCTCATTATAATGAATAAAACCTGCCTACTTCACAGGGTGGTTCTGAGAATCAAAAATAGATGAAAAGTCCTTGCAAGTAGTAAAGATATATATGGACATGGAGTGGTTATACTGTTTTCTTCTCCCTTAATTAAGCTTTCATTATTTGTCATTTTCTTTCATAAGCGATATCAGACCTGTATGAGAGGATCTACTCCTTTCTAGGTGTCTATAATCCTAATTCAGAAAAACAATCAAGTATGCGTGTTCTTGTTTTCCCACAATTGTCTGCATAATTGTACATTAGTAAAATTTGAACGTTATTCCTAAAAAAAAAATAATAATATTAAAGGATTCTAGCCTACTGAATTTTTTTTATATAATCTGTGAAAATTACAAAAGTACATAAAAAACATTTTTCCACAAGGGTACAAAATGAAATCTGACCAATATAAGAAAACAGTGAGCACAGAAATGAAACACAATTTAGTGTAAAAGTTGGGACAGTATCCTTTATTTGTATATATTTTAAAATAATTCTGGTTTCAGAAAAAGAGTAGGATTGGAAAAAAGCTACCATAATCGCAAAAACTGCTTACCTTTTACAGGAAAGGTAAACGGCTCCTTAGTTAAGTCAGGGCAATCAACTACGGAGACCTGGACATCAGCGAAGTTATCCTTCAGCCCCTTTTGCAGAACTAATAGGGAAACAATCACCTAACATTAGATAAAGATTTGTCACCACATATCAAATCTTCCCTCAACTTTTTTGTGTCACGCTTCCAACTTAAACTTGTATAATTAAAAAAGAGGGAGAAATGGCCTTACTAATAAATACATGTATAATTTGACATCAGACATATAATTAATCACAAGATATCATGTAAACTAAGACACATAAATACCAATATAAATCATAGTGATTATACATACTGAGGAGAAACACTGCACTCAGATGAGAACCACTTTTCTTTTTGGGAAAGGATTCCAAAGGCCTATTGAAATGTAAATACTTACACTGATAGAAAGTAAGCAATTATATGCAACAACTCCTCAAAGCTTACTGTTGAGCAAAAGAAGCAAGACACAAAAGAGTATTATGCACTATATGATTGCACTTACCTGTATTTCAAGAACAGGCAACTAATCTAAGGTGACAGAAGTCAGAACAGGGAAAGAATACAAAGGAGCCTTCTGGAATGCTGGAAATATTTTATATTTTCATTTGATGGTAGTGACATGGGTGTAAACAAGTTAAAATCATCAAGCTCTGCACTTAAGATTACTGTACTTTACTACTGATATATTCTGATTCAATAAAAAGGTAAAAAAGCAAACACAGATGTCTCAAAGTTATAAATCTAAGAGCAATATACTTTTTAAAAAATTTTATTTTTATTTTTAGAGAGAGAGGAAGGGAGGGAGAAAGAGAGGGAGAGAAACAGCAATGTATGGTTGCCTCTCACATGGCCCTCACTGGGGATCTGGCCCGCAACCCAGGCATGTGCGCTGACTGGGAATCGAACCAGGACCCTTTGGTGCCCAGCCCACGCTCAATCCACTGAGCCACACCAGCCAGGGCTAAGAGCAATATACTTTTAAGGATGATAAGTCCTTATAAAAATTTCTCTAACCGTAGTGTCAGCCATTACTTTGTCTTGTAGAATCAGACTCTCGAAAAACAAGACGTTATCTTAAATCTAGCCTTAGCCGTCAGATTAGGGAAGACAGAAGGCAAACAGAAAAGAAGTCCAAGCAAAGAGTTCTAGCAACACAAATTCTTTACCGGCTGCCACTCAGTTTAGGAAAAAAATAGGAAGATCTAAGAGGAGAGCCACAACCAAGTCAAGCGTGAGTATACTTCTTGACTTCAACCTTCTCAAAGGGACAACAGAACTACCAGGACAGAGACACTTTGGGAAATAAGGTAGGTTTACCATCAGAATAGAACCCCAAGACTGTCAAACAAATGTCAGCCTTCTGACAGGCTCTACAGTTTTGGATTAATGCCATTCCTGTCTTCATTTTATATTCCTATTTTTCTTTTTTCAAATTATCTATCTCCCCTCCTAATTAATCTTGTGAAGCTGCCTTAATTTCTAGTTTGAACAAGGTGAAATACATAAAAATACAGGCAAACAGTAAGCAAGTTAAGTTCACTGGCAGTCTGTCATTATGTGGTGAGGTATAGTAGTATACTGGGAAGTTGATTAATATACTACAGTAGGTTATATATAGAGAGTATTGTAATTTGTAAAAAGTTAGTAAAAACAAAATTGTGTAATTCTTTGGGCAGCATACACCCCTAAATCTTAGATTACTATGTGTATTTTCATTCTGTAAAATTGTTATCAAGAATCTTCAAATTGGGAGTTTAATTTTTTTAGACAGAATTTTGGACTCAATAAAAATAGTACAGAACATACTGAAAAGGAAAACGAATTCTGTATGAAATGTACTTTTGCATAAATCATATTTTCGAATATTTGTATTTTTTCCCTTAAAATAATGTTAAAAACAAAGTTACTATTGTATTTACCTCCAACGAGTTCCTCCAGACTTGGCATGTAAAACGAGTATTCAGCACAGGCCATTTTCTTTCTTCTTTACCTGTGTGCAGGTACAAACAGAGCTATTGTAAGCTAATTATCACAGGAGTTCACAGTGCACCCAGCACAAACAGCAGCTGCGCTGGAAATGAACGTTAAGAGTTCAGTTATGTAAGGAGGGCAAAAGGGCGTTAGGTTTCTGCTCTCACAGAAAGGCAGCCACAGCTTCTAATATTCAATATTCCCAATGAGAAAATGCCCAAATAACCCCTTTTAGTACTGATACTTTAAATAATTGATATTTAAAATACACAAGAGGAATTGGCAAACCAAGAGGGCACATGGTTCATTCTCTTTAGTCATATACTGAATGATCGAACGTGGAGTTTTCTAATGGTTAAGTTAAAAAATGTAGCTCCTGAAGCAAATATTAAGGTTTATGAAGAAATGATTAAATAGTTGTAGATAACAGTATAGAACACCCAAGTATTTTTACAACAGGTCATTTCTGTTTTCTATGTTTGACATTTTGGCTAAAAATTAAACAAGTGTCTTAGGGATTGGCTTTTGAAATTCATATTACTTTCATTTACAAATAAACTGTACTTTCTTAGTAAGCAACTTTAAGTTCAGTAATTCTAATAACCTAACCAACTATAATTGGATAGTTTAAAAATATATGCCAAGTGTATTTTACAATAAGTAGGCATATGTACACAGAAGTTAGTATCTTACCTCAATCGTTCCAGTTGATGAACTGTGCAAGTAGAGAGAGATAAATAAAATGAAGGCAAAGGAAAAAACAAACGAACAGAAGTAGTAACGCGGGCAGGGACCTCACTCTAGGCCGACTGCAGTAGAGAAAAAGGCAGAACTCCGACGATGTCTAAGAGCACCAGTGCAGCTCTCCTTCAGGCTGTTAATGGGAAACCTCACTAATCTGAGGAGTTTCTGGTACATGCTAACTTAGTAAGTGAAAGGTGGCCCTTCCACCTCGCTGGGAAAGTTCTTTCAAAAAAAGTTTCTTTTTAACTTTTCCCAGGTGACAGCTTTCTTAGAAACTGGGTTTTAGTTTTGATGGTAATGGCAGACTACACATCCCCCACAAACATGTTATTGCGTACATGTTAAATGGCTTAGGACTTGCCATTTACTTTGGTACTTTATCAAACACCAGCATTTCTTATCCTTTAATTAATATTCCTAATCTGGTCTCCAAAGTCCTATATAATTATACTTCAATTATCTCATATTTTTAATTGAATAATTTATAATTGCTCAGGAATTAGACATTTTAACTTTTTCTTTAGAAATAATTTCAGATGGGCAGAAAATACATAAAAATAATTCTTGTATACTCTTCACTTAGATTTTCCAAGTGTTAACATCTTTTTTTAAAAGCTTGTATTTATTTATTTTTAGAGAAAGGGAAAGGGAAGGAGAAAGAGAGAAACATCATGAGTAGTTGTCTCTCAAAAGCCCCCTACTGGGAACCTGGCCTGCAACCCATGCGTGTGTCCTGACTGGGAATTGAACTAGCGACCCTGCTTCACTGTCCAGTGCTCAATCCACTAAGCCACACCAGCCAGGGCGAAGTGTTAACATCTTAACATATTTTTTAAAATATTTTATTTATTTATTTATTTTCAAAGAGAGGGGAAGAGAAGGAGAAAGAGAGGGAGAGAAACATCAATGTGTGGTTGCCTCTCACATGGCCCTCACTGGGGACCTGGCCCTCAACCCAGGCATGTGCCCTGAATGGGAATCGAACTGGCGACCCTTTGGTTCTCAGCCCGTACTCAATTCACTGAGCTACACCAGCCAGGCTTAACATATTTTCTTTATCATAAACTGGCAAGTACTAATTAAGAGCATGTGAAATTCTGCTCAATGAATACCACGCTTACTTATAATGAAGATAATAAAAGCACTCTAGATATTTCTTTTTTTTTATTTATTTATTTATTTTATTTTCAGAGAGAGGAGAAGAGAGGGAGACAGAGAAGGAGAGAAATAGCAATGTATGGTTGCCTCTCATGTGGCCCCCACTGGGGACCTGGCCCGCAACCCAGGTATGTGCCCTGACCGGGAATCGAACTGGGCCCGTCTGGTTCCCAGCCCGCGCTCACTCCACTGAGCTACACCAGCCAGGGCGCACTCTAGATATTTCTATTTGTTTAAATACAAATATATCCTAATTTTACGCCCTTTACTATCTTTTTTTTTTTTAAAGATTTTATTTATTTTTAGAGAGAAGGGAAGGGAGAAAATGAGGGAGAGAAACATCAATGTGTGGTTGCTTCTTGTGTGCCCCCCACTGGGGACCTGGCCCGAAACCCAGGCATGTGCCCTGACTGGGAATTGAACCTGCAACCCTTTGCTTTGTAGTCTGGTGCTCAATCCACTGAGCCACACCAGCCAGGGCCACCCTTTACTATCTTTAAAAGAAGGTCAGTTTTTAAATATTTTTCTCACCAAATTAGAAACAAAGTCCAACCCTGAGGGGCTACAGCCTGAATAACTGGTTCAGGCAAGCCAACAGCCTGGAAGGCAGGGAGGTAGTGTGTGTTTAAGTGTGAGTGGAAGAGGGGAGGTTGGAGTTGGAGCAACGAGAGAAAGGGATTGAAAATATTCTCATGTAAACTCAAGTGTCTTCAGGAGGATGGCTTCAGGACATACGGAGACACACGACATTTACCTCTCAGATTCATTGCTGAGAGTCAGTGGCCCAGAAGTAGGGACTAGAGATGGGAATAGAAATGGAAGACAGATGGATAAATGAAACTGCAGAAACAACCCCTAAAGGGGTGAACAAACTATGGCAACCAAGCTGATAACTTTTTTTTTTTTTTGAGAGGAAGAGAGAGAAACACTGATTTTTTGTTGCACTTATTTCCATTCATTGGTTGATTCTTGTACGTGCCCTGACCAGGGGACTGAATCCGCAACCTTGGCATGCTAGGATAATGTTCTAACCAACTGAGCTACCTGGCCTGGGCCAAGCTATTCATGAACTATTCATTAGCTACATCTTATGTACCAGACACTATGTTAGGCACCTTACAGGCATTCTCTCAAAAACTCTTACAGCAATGTAGTTCTCCGCATTTCTGAAGAGGAAATCAGCTAGAGAGAATACATTATTTACTTGACACTGCACAGCTATTATAAGTGGCAGAAACAGAATTCAAGCCAAATCTGACACATTGTAAAGCCAGAACTTATCACATATGCGAGTTAACCAGTGAAGGAATAACACATTTGAGCTTACAGTAAGGAAGAATTTGTATAGTGTGATATTAGAACACTGAGAGTAAATCTGTGATCATCTGTTTGCTTTGTTTCTCCAGCCTAGACTGTGATCTCTTTGAAGACAGGATGTGTTTCTCATATCCATCTCCCAGGAAAGAACAAAATTCAACTGAGTAAATTTGAGGATTGAATTGGCTTTATTAAGAGATCCATGAATCAGGCAGCATCGCATGCAGCAAGTAGAAGGGCGCTCTCACTCCCAGGAGTTGTACAAAATGGAAAGTTTTTATAGTCAGGAGGGTGTGGCAGACAAGTTATTAGCAAAAGAACAGAAAGGACTATTTTTAGGCCAGGACCTCTTCTTTTGGGTTAAAAGGACTAGCAGGGATTTTATTAAGCAGATTACCTCACTAGTTTTGATTAGGGTATTCTAGAACGATTGTTTTAAAATTCTATCCCTGGTAGACTGAAACTGCAATTAGGTTAGTTACTAAATTTTGGTTTGGTAACAGGACTTAGCAAAAGTGACTCCTTTCTGCCCTGTTTCTTCTTCTTCTTTTTTTTTAAACCCTTCCAAGTACCTAGTAAACAATGGACACCAATTCAGCCTTACTTATTTATTGAATATTTACAATATGCCAGACCCAAGGCTCTGGGACAGGGCTGGCTTCATGTGTGTGCAAATGAGGCAGGAGACAGCAGAGGAAGAACTCTGAGGCTGTGCTGCTGTTACTGGCCAGCATCGGGTATACTGGTTGCCAGGAAACGCCTTCTACCAATTAGATAGATTAAATAGTAAACCAAGGCAGAGAGGAGGAAGGAGACATGTCTCACACACTAACTCAGTATTCCTGAGCCTGGTCTGAAAATATTTCCAGGTGTTCCAACATCACAAGAAACACTATGTTAGCAAGAAAGAAAGGAAGTCCTTGAAATTCTATGTAGCATTTCCCCTATCTGGGAAAGAAAGCCTTGAAACTGTGCTTTCTTCCCAGGGCCTGGATGCAGGAGAGGGTCCCTGGTACCCAAAGAAGCAGCCCATATAACAACTTGGTTAATGGTCTACCTCTGGTCACTATCTGTTTTATGAGGGAGTCACTATTACTTACAGAAAGAGCCCCAAAATAACTTTGGGTAACTGCCCACATTTTAATTAACTGCCTCCTGTCACGCATTTGTTTTACAACAAGATAAACCAACAGTCTGGAACAAGATAAGGATTCAGGCCAACAGACCCCCACACATAGACCTAAGTTTGGGTAGTCACATTCCCCCAGGAAAGCTGGCACCACATTTACCAATTAATCAATATGTAACTTTTTTTCTCCTATCCCACCAACTATATGAGTCCTCAGAACAAAGGACTTTCTCTCTCTTGGGGGCTCAGGGTGCTCTTGGTGCTCTTGGCTCCCGGGCCACTGGGCCTCTGGCCACCCAGGGACTTGCCACCCTGGTCTTCAGCCACTCTTACTTTCACTGCCCTGCTTTGCCCTGAAACTTCACCACCCCCCCGCCCCCCAACACTCTATCTAGTCCATTCTCTTCCATGGGAATGAGTCACTAATAAACTGATTACATGGTAATAGATTTGCTGATTTGTAATTCTTTACATGCGTCAACAAGAAGAACCAGGTCTCTCCTGTCAACACAACTAGTGTAGTGACACCAAGTTGTATGCTCAGAATGGCACTTGGTTTGATGCTCTGCTGTCCTCTTCAAATTCTTAATTTTATTTGAACTTTTTGTTTACGACTGATAGGGCAACGGAGTATGCATGGAATGGGAGGAGGCGCACAGTGCAGGCCCACCACCATTCTTAACTAACCTATTTACATAAAGCATTTGTGAGGCTGGCTAAACGACATTCTGGTGGACCCATGATCCCCGGGGGCTTAGTGAGACTCGAGGTCCCGGGTTCCACAGTGCTGGTACAGTGTACATCAGGAAGGAAAATAAATACAGCTGCGTTAGTTTTGTGCATTTTCTGCTGTTCCAGTAAGAACAGTAGTTGTATGAGTTATGGAAGACGAATTGTGACATTTCAGTGATTCTGCATATGACTTAAATGTTCTTATGTTTGTATTTAAAAGTGGTAAAATTCATGCTCGTAGTTTAAATTTAAAAATTTTGAGTGAATAGCAAATTAATACTAATAGCATAATATTTAATAGCATGATCAACAATGCTATCAATAATACTAACAAATTAATGTTATTAATTAAAACACCATGACAAGTCAAAAGGGACTACAGAAGAAAGGAGATTGCTTAAATTTTAGTAACTTTAATATTTTTCCCGATTTTTTAACAAGGGACCCTGCATTTTCACGTTGTAGTGAGCCTCACAAATTACATGACTGGTCCTGCTGCTAAATATGGCAGTGGATAAGACATGCAATACCTGTCCTGGAGCTCACAATATTTCATAGACTGGAAATGTCTACAGGACTACAATTTTTCTGCCTGGGTTCAACATTTGGAGCAAAATTGAGCTAAGAGACCAGGTTACCTTCCAGGTCTGTCCAATCTCGAGATGACACTAACTCTAAACTAAGAGTAGACAGGTATAGTGGTTTGTAAGATGGTGCAAGAGGTCTGTAAAAGGACAAATCAAAACAGTTCATTCCATTTTGTAACAACTTTGGTGAGGAAGCCTCATCAAAACTAAGGTAGTTTAAATTGTCTTATCTTAACAGCGAGTAACTGTTCAGGGAACTAAGAGGAAAAAACGGAGAAAAATAATTTATCTCTAGTGATACGTTAACCAACTCCTGGGAGGCTGACCCAAATTTACAGTGAAAGAGTGACCTAACAAAAATCCAAAGGTGGAGAGGGAACTGGGTGTGCTCCGGCGCAACACTGGCTTCCAGTACAAAGGTTCCTTAGTTTGAGTGACAATCAAAGCATAATCCTTTCACAGTTTTACACAGAAGAGATTTTTAAAGAAAAAAGTAGACAAAGTTTGACAAAACACACTTGGCACCACCCACCAACCCTGGACGCCAAATCGGCAAATGCGAGACCACAGGAAACAAATCATGCTGAGTGGCTGTTTCCTCGCAGTTCACGTCCATTCCGCTCACTTGACCCCACAGTTTCTTCTTGTCATTTGCGAAAATATTCTTAGCCATAACACTTACCTAACAGGTTAGGAAAAGAAGCCCCTGAATCCTGCCTCAGTAAACCCCGCCTCCTCTGGGTTAGGAGTCAGGCTCCGCCCACTTTGAGTCACTCCTCCCACCGTAGCGACCAAAATGGCGCCCCCATAATCCCGCCTCTCACGTTCCTTCCTGAGCTACGTTGTTATCGCGAGGTTTTGGCTCCGCTATTAGCTGGGTCGCGCCTTTGGTTCTGTCCTTTTTTCTTCCGCGCGGCTGACGCGGTAAGCGGGCGTTTTTTCTTGGAGTGCTGAGGTCGGGCGATTGCTGGGTGCGGACTTCCGGGGTTTGGGTTGCGGGCCGGGGGCACGCAGCTGAGGCTGGTACTCAGCCAGCGCATGTCGGTGCAAGCGGTCCGCTGACATGGATGAATAAGAGAGAGGACAAGGCCACCCAGGCCTGATGGGGGTGGGAGGGGTTGCGCTTCTAAGTTTTCTCGGGACAGCCGCGTTGCCGGAGCTTCAAGCCGATGAAATCAGGTCCTGAGGGTGGAGGGCTCGCGGTTGTCGTGGGCTTCGGGTCTAGAGTTGGATTGCGACCCACACTTAGACGATTATAGCGTGGGCGTGATCCCGTGTGTTTGAGTTGTAGGTGTTACAGACCAGTGCAGGTGTTCTGAGTTATTAAGTGTGTGGTAACAATTAGGCCATTTTCTCTGCCTGAGGTTGGGTGTTTTCTGGAGACAGTCGCCCCAAGGTCACGTAATACGCGGTCAGAGAGGCATTCTTAGCGCTGGTGTAGTGCGCTACCCGGCCACGTGGCCTGCAGAATCTCGAATCGGAAGGGATACTTAAATCGGAATGCTTTCTGAGTTACCTAAAAAGCGACTTTTTGAGTTAACTACAATTCTGATAATATTCTAGTAATACTTTTTTAAAAAAAATTAATTTCAAATAAATACCCCTGCCCTTTAACCGAATTTTGTTGAATTTCGTTTCTGAGCATTTCATGACATTGTTTGATTTTCTCCTTAAAAAACTACAATAAAACCAGGAAATTACCACGCGAGTCTATTGGACATTTAGGAAATGTAAGATCTGTGTGACCTTATTTTCTCTATTTGAAATATTTTGCTGTTAAATTATAAGATTCTTTTCATCTGTATTCATTGGTCATTCTCAAGTATAAACACTATAAACGATACAAAAATGGACGAATGATGACATCCTCTATAAGGGAGGTACAGTTTTAAATTAAGATGTCATCTTTATTTTATTTTAAATTTTGCGTAAACTGTTGTAAAATATTTAAGGAGTTTTTTTAAAAAGGGAGTTGAAGGGCATCATTATTGTAGTCTAGTAGCCTTTCATTGAAGTTTGAGAATTCAGAAACTTTAAATTAATACCCATAATGGCAAAGAAATATGCCAAGAAAGAGGTTTCACAGTGATTTTGTTGAATCATAGTATGAATGGGAAAAGGCCATAAATGAAAAACCTAGACCAGGAATTTAAAATGGCCTGTTGGATTGAGATAGTAAATAATGGTTATTTTTCCTGGTACACTGAGGCCACACTCAGTCTTATGACTTTATATGTAAAATTTTTCTAGGAGGTCCCATCTGCTTTTGGAAAATGGTACATTAATAGTTGTAATTGCACGTTACTATGGCTAATGATAAAATATTTTAAGTGACACTTTTTTTGCTGTCATGTAAAAGTTTGATATTTTGAGGGGAATGATCCTACTTTTGTAGAATCTTGTTCCACTGGATAGCTTTAGAGGCCCAACTGAAAGAATTTGTCAGTAAAAGTTCTACATTTTTAGAGTTCTGAAATTAATGGTTCCTACATGAAAATATTAAAGGCCTTGTAAATGATTGTGCCTGAATTTAACATGTAATGGCATAACTTCTACACCAACTTTTGCATTGCTTGGATACTAGCTGGTTCTGCTGAATATTATTTGTTTAGGAAAACTACATATGTATTGTATGTTGTCAGAAATTTGGTGAAAGCAAAGAACAAGTGACGGATAAGTTTTAAGAGGGACTCGGGGAATACCTGTCGGCAATGGATTCTCTGGACTATGTCACAGCATCAGATTCAGCTATGGAAAACGAAAATGAAAGGTAAGTGTTTTGTTTTTTTTTCCTCAATCAATAGCAACCATCATCAGATTTTTACTAGAAAACACTAGATTCGAAGGTAATGTTTACTATATTCGAATTACTGGGAAAACATAAGTCATTGTAGATGATGAATGGTGGTAAAGGTAGTTTCCAAGGATTAGGAAAGAAAAACCTTTACATAGACCTTCAAAGTTTATCTACTTGTATACTTAACAGGGGGACCCACTCTTAACCCTGGGAAACCAGAATATTTTCTCTGGTTTCTCAGCTTGGTATCTCAGCTTGAATAAATCACCCTAATTTTATAACAAGAAAAGGGATATCAGTATGAACACTTTAACATTCAGCTTAGTCTGATTATTGCACTTTATTGAGAATGCTGGCTTAGGTGTGTGATGGAGATGTCCCCTTACCTCATCCACTGTTCTTACTCCTATGTCAAATCAGTATTTCTAGTATATTCACATCAAATACCTATCCGACAGGCATCTCTTGTTTTATTTAGAGGAGGCTTTGTTTTAATTAGAGAAATCTAGCAGTGAACAAGACTGCCTGTGTGGGACTTATATTTCTCTCAGAAGATGATTTGGTGTAAGTGCTGTGGCATTTTGGGCCATTTTAGGTAGAATGTGACCAGGTCAGAACTAACTAGTTGGTTAGTACTGAGCCCATCATTTTAAAAGTTAATCCTCGGCATGTTTTTCTGTGTTGGTCTGTGGAAGAAAAATACATCACTGGTAATAGGTATTCAGTTACAGAAAGAGGGAGACAATTAATTTTTTCCCTTTTTTTCCCTAGTGATAACTCTTCCTCTGGTAGCAGCTTATTTAAAACTCAATGTGTTCCTTACTCACCTAAACGGAGGCAAAGAAGTCCTGTTAAAAAATGTGTTAGTTCACTTGAAAGTGTTCAAGCAAGAGATTCATCCAGTGACTCATCTTTAGAACCAAGACCATTGACTTTGAAAGCTATTTTTGAAAGATTCAAGAAAAAGAAACGTAAAAGGAGGAAATACAAGCCAACAGGAAGACCAAGGGGAAGACCAAAAGGAAGGAAAAGCACTAGGTCACAAATAAATAAGAAACAATTTAAAGATAACAGACCCCAGTTACCATTTTTAGAATCAGAGAATGGAAGAAAACCATTACCTTGGAGAAAAATTTTAACATTTGAGGTGAGTCAGTGTATGTGGGTACCATAGCTTAAGTGCCTGAAATGGTTTGTTGGTCACTTAGAATTCAGGTGTACCTGACTTAGTTAGAAACCACCAGTCTTTAAGCTCATACTTCCCTTGGCTACTGGGTGAAATCTTCACTGGTATATTCAGTGACTGTACCTGTTTTTTAAGTGCTCCAAGGCTACTTATATAAAATCCCTTGATTTCATCCTATTAGGTTTTTAACATCATCCCTCAAACTCAAAACAGATTCCCATCTGTAACCTAGATTGAACCCACAACTCCTTTCATGTTCAATAACTTAAGTAGATTTCATTTCTTAGAGATTGAGTATTCTATTTCTGACACGATTGCCTGGTAAAGTGTCCAGCACTATACTCTGAGGTATTTGAGTTAATTATTTAAAATTGATTATGCTATTACAGTTGTCCTAATTTTTCCACCCACACGGCACCACTCCCTCAATCCCCACGTCATTGTTCATGTCTTTGGGCTACTACATTTTCTATACTGTACTTCTTTTCCCCTCACCTCAGTCCATTGCCCCACAATCGCCTCCCATCTGGCAACCATCAGTACTCGTCTCTTGTTTGCTTAGTTTCTCTTTTAGATTCAATTGTTGATATTATTCATTGCCATTTTACTGTTCATGGTTTTGATCTTATTTTTCCTGAGTCCCTTTAATATTTCATATAATAATGGTTTGGTGATGATTGAACTCCTTTAGTTTTTCTTGTTTGGAAAGATCTTTACCTTCAAATTACAAATGATAGCTTTGCTTAGTAGAGAGTCTTAGTTGTAGGCCCCTCCTTTTCCTGACTTTGGATATTTCTTGCCAATCCCTTCTAGCCTGCAGTTTATTTTGAGAAATCAACTGACAGTCTTATGGGAGTTATCCTGTAGGTAACTAACTGCTTTTCTTTAGCTGCTTTTAAGATTCTCTCTCTTTAACCTTTGGCATTTTAATTCTGATGTGTCTCAAAGTGGTCCTCTTTGTGTCGTCTTGTTTGGGACTCTGCTTCCCGGACTTGCATAACTAATTTCCTTCCCCAAATTAGGGAAATTTTCTTACATTTTTTTCAAAAAGATTTCCAATTTCCTGCTCTTTCTCTTTTGGCACCCCTGTGATGTGAATGTTGGACCTCTTGAAGTTGTCCCCGGGGGCTGCTTACCACTGTCCTTGTTATTTTGGATTCTTTTCCCCTTGTTCTAGTTGGGGTTTTTTTCTTCCTTATGTTCCAAATCATTGATTTGATTCTCACCCTTCATCCACTCAACTGTTTACCTATAAATTGTTCCTTATTTCAATTATTGTATCCTTTGTTGTTGACTGGATCTTTTTTATGCTACAGAGGTCCTAAGTAAGTTCCTTGAGCATCCTTATAACCAGTGTTTTGAACTCTGTATCTGATAGATTGCTTATCTCCATTTTGTTTCATTCTTTTTTGGAGTTTTGATCTGTTTTTTCATATGAGCCATATTTCTTTGTCACCTCATCTTGGCAGCCTCCCTGTGTTTGTTTC
>PVJI01011333.1:0-56452 GCA_004026765.1 Micronycteris hirsuta | reverse complement strand
ACTCCGTTGATTTGAGTCCCAGTTTCCTTATCTCTATTGGTTCCCTGCAGATCTCTCCTCATTTGTTCAAGCAAGTTCGTTAATTTTTCGTCGAATTCTGAAAGCATCCTTATTACCAGGGATTTGAACTGTGCATCTGATAGGTTGGCTATCTCTTGGTCGGTTAGCTCTGGGGTTTTGATTTGTTCCTTTCTTTGGGTCATTTTATTTTTTTTTCCCCCTCGGTGAACCTGTTACTGTAAGGAGGGCAGAGTCTTGGGGATCCCCTGTGCAGGGAAGCTCCTGGTAGTTGTGCTGGGATGTAGCCTCTGGGGGCGGGGCCTGAGCGCACAATGGCGCCTTCTCCGCTCTCCGCACCCACATCGCCTCCTGCAAGCACTTCGGGCCCCTCTGCGCTGGCTCCAGGGGTCGCTCCGGGGTCGGTGGACGGGCTGCACAGCTCCAATCCCCCGAGGGTCTCCCCAGCGAACTTTCCTGTGAGGCCGGGTGTTACTCCGGCTGCGGACTCCACCCCCACAGGTGCTCTCAATCTGCGCCGATGGGTTGCGCCCTGCTTTCTCTCCGAGTTTCTCTGCACACGAATGCAGACCTGCCCAGTCCACCGGTCTCTCAGCCCTGCTGGGTCCGGATGAGCCGGGCACAGACCGAGCTTCAGTCGGTCCCCATCTGGGTGTGCTGCAGCCCCGCGGGGACCGCCCCTCCAACCGCGGACCTGCCCTCTGCTCACCTGCTCGCCGCGGGGTCGCCGAGCGCTCTCCCTTCGCTCTGCACCTTCTGGCTCACCAAACTTGATGAATGTATCTTCTTTAATTCCTTGGTTGTCGGACTTCCTCTCAATATGATTTTCTGTCAGATCTGGCTGTGTTTGGATGTGTAGATTTCTGATTTTTTCCTTGTTTGGTTGTGCGAGGCGGTACGGTGCATTCACCTATGCCGCCACCTTAGGAAGTCCCTTCTACAGCATTTAAAAGACCGGGAAATGAGACTCCGGTGGCACGCTGCCCTACTCGGCTCTCATGCTGAACTTGCATTCGGAGGTCAAGCAGCGTATCTGTCTACAGGCAGCCTGCTGGCAACTCAGTTTCCTTTAAATGCTTTTCTGATTCTAGAACAAACGTAAGGTTTATCCAGTCTGCACAAAACAGAATTGTATCACCCAGAGGATACACGTCCTGTCCCCCGAGGGCAGCACAGACAGCAGTGTGATGCTCACTGCTCGGCGCTCCTCCGCGCACACTCACCCGGGCGCCCCCGGGGGACCCGGGCCGGAAGGCCTGAGTGAGGTGACAGTTTGCTGTGACCGTCTTTTCACGTCACACCCACACATCCCTGTCTGCGCTTCTGAAGAGCTCTATCGTATTTGCTGGGACACTGACCAATAGTTTATGTAACCAAACTACACTTGATCACTATTTGCGTTATTAACAGCTATTCCCTATGAAAATGAAAGCCGCCAAGTTCATGCTTGTCTGTACTTATTTGTGAACTGGAATCATTAACCCAGAGTTTCCCGTTTTGCTTTTAGATCTAAAAGTCAAAACACATGTGTGGTACACACACACATTAATATTCTGCATTAATATAACCAATACATTATATAGTAAAGTGGATGATTATAATGGATGTAACCCATAGCTTATGTGTGTATAAGATATATAATGGATGTATACATTTCCTCCCATGGTCAAAGGACTATTCCACTTGATTTTGAAGGCAAGTAGCAAACCCAAAGACATCTGCAAATTACCGACTTACCTCCCTCAAGAAAAATTGCTCGATTGTAAAGAAATAAAACCACATTTTGAAAAGTCACTTGGCCAGGTAAACTGTGAGCTAAATGGATTTAAAATGTAGTGAAGATTTAAAGAAAGTTTCGCCCGGCTGGTGTAGCTCATTGGATTGAGCGTGGGCTGGGAACCAGAGGGTCCTGTCGATTCCCAGTCGGGGCACATGCCTGGGTTGCGGGCCAGGTCCCCAGTGAGGGCCATGTGAGAGGCAACCATACATTGCTCTTTCTCCCTCCCTTCTCCTCTCTCTGAAAATAAATAAATAAAATCTTTAAAAAAAAAATAAAGAAAGTTTCTCCGTGACTCAAGCTGCTCTTACGCTGAGTCGGTTAAACCGATGTCCCTCGAGGAAAAGCCCGAAGGCCCCCCCGTTCCTCCGTGAGAAAGGTGCTGTTCCATGTCCGCTCCGCGTGGTTTATCAATTTCTTTAGTTCTGCGCCTCGAAGAATATGGGAATGTCTCACAGAACCGAGACCGATATTGAGAACTTGGAAATGCGTGTCAGAACTCTGTCGAGAGACCATAAAAGGAGAGTGCCAAGGAGGGGCTAGAAACTGTCCCCCCCGGGACCCCTGTCACTCTTGCCAGGCCTCCCTCAGGCCGGCCCACCAAGGGTCAGTTGAGAAATATCTAGAGGAGGAAAGCCTGGGATTGAAGCTCAGTGGACTGTTGCTTACATCCTCCCTGTGCTGCTTGTCGTCATGTCCTCTAGCTTGGATTTCGGCGTCCTCTTGGTTGGGCCCCTGGGACTTGGCTGTGAAGGTGGCCTGAGCGTTGGCACAGCCGCCCCAGCCCCAAGCTCTCTCCCAGCTCCAGTTTGTTGAGCACAGACTTGGAAGCTAACCTGGTCTGTGAGGGACCTTGAAGGTCATGGACATAAACCCTGATTTAAGAGAGGAGGGAACAGCCCAGAGAGGCCGCCTGACCTAGAATCTTACCACAAATAAGAATTAGAACCAGAATCTGCATCTCCTGACTCTTTCCCTGGATCGTCCACCGCCTGTCCACTGTTCCGGATCGCAGGCCCTTCTCCAGGCCGGTTGGCCACGGCGCCCACAGCACCCTACGTTCCTCGTGGCACTGCCCCCCCGGTTCTGGCCCTCACACCGAGAACAACCACCACCTGCGCCATCTGACCAGGAGTCAGTGGTCACTGCCTTCCTCTGGGGCGGAGTGGACACAAGCGACAGGCGCTACGGCATCTGTGTAAACGTCAGCCTTGGTCCTCGGAGCAGAACCCTCTGCCCCTCCGGCCGACGCCCTCTGTCCTGCGGGGCTGAGCTGTGCTTGTGAGAGGGGAGCCTGGTTTGTGGATTTTGGTTTTAATGCCCGTGGGAAGGCGTGTCACTCCTTATTCAGATATTCAGGAAGCGTTGCGTGTTTTTATAGGAGTTGGCCTAAAATGAACATCTCTGATGACAGAATTACAACTCTCTCTTATACCCCACATGGGGAAGCTCAGTGGGACAGGGTATCGATGCCCCCAGAGCAGGCAGCTATGATCAGGTGGACAAAGGAGTGAAACTCGTTCTCACCAACTGCTGCCTGCGTGGCCTTGGACCACTGTACACCAGTAAAGAAAGCTCAGGCCACTCATTGATAAAATGGGGGTGACAATATTTGCTCTGAAAGGCTGCCACAGGGATTAATGACATAATGGCTTAGCTCAGTGCCTCGTGGGGGGCCTGGCACCTGGTGAGTCCCCAGGAAGTGCTGCTTTGCTTTTTTTCCCTTGTTCCCCTTTCCACTGTTTGCACCCAGAGCTAAGAGAAGGAGCAGGACAGAACTGGATACGTCAAAAGACCTCAATTTTAGTTTTCCTTCTTTTTCTAAGTTGAGGATTTCTGGCCGAAGGTGCTGCGTTATAAATGGACTCCTCGAAAGCCGCTTGTTTCAGTGGTCTGATCATTTATTCCTTGATGAGAAATAGCTCGGCCTGTTAGCAAGAAGAAATACTAACTGAACATTAATCACAACGTCACGATGAGTGGAGCGAGCACACATCACGAGACCGGCCAGGGGCGCGCTGCGGCCACAGCCACAGCCAGGACGTGGGCGTTTGTGTTAGGGCTTTGGTCTCAGCTGCTGAGGTGGGTGACCTGGCTCCTCTGGCGTTGGGCGACCTGAAATTGTCCTTAAAAGTCCCGATGTGATGTCCTGTGTCTTAAAGGGAAGCTCGTCTGCTCTTATTTGACTTACATGGTCCCCCTTCTCCCAGGCAACTCAGTCCTGGCTGGTCCCGTGGCTGCCAGCCCTGGGGCAGGACCAGTGGCTGCAAGTGTGTCCGTAAGTCAGCAATCATCACAGTGCCGAGTGCTCCGAGTCACCAGGCTTAGGTCCTGGTTGTTGCCCGTGTTTTAAAAACGCTCAGAGGAAGCCTGTGTGTGTCTTCCTCATTCCCCAGAAGCCAGAACAGTGCTGGATGCAGGCTGCCAAAGTTTGGGGTTCTTGTCACTTGGGGTTCTTGCCGTTGCCTCTGAGATGAGACAGAGGGAGGTTCTCATCCAGATGAAACGATTCTGTCTCCAGCTGGAAATCCTCCTCTGGCTAACAGAAGCAGCTCCTGAAAAACTTCAGTTCAAAAGTCTGCCCGGGTCCCAGGTGCCACTGCAGAAACACACCCCATCCGAGAGGGCTCTGCGGGGAAGCCCCGTGGAAAGCTCAGGGGTCACAGAGGGGAAGGAGGCGCCGCAGGGGCCGGATTTCCTGTCCAGGGTGCAGAGCAGCTATTGCACGGTTCTCCATCGGCCATCACATCGCGTCTGGTGGGTCGAGTGGCCGGGCAACTCTGATGTGGGCTGGAGGCTGTGCGCTCTCACGCACTCAGCTCTCAAGCAGCCATCGCCCAGGGTCTCTTCCCAGCATTTATTTGCTTTTCGCACGGGCTCCCCGCTCCCCGCTTGTGCACGGAGCAGTGGCGAAGAGGCAACGGCGTAGCAGGGAGCGGGGAAGTGTACGCCGTGCATCTCCAAGGAGCGCTGCATTGGGTTTACAACCCATTTGGAAATGTAACCACAATTTCATTTCATCCCGGAGGCCCCCACGGAGCGGTCGCAGGGGAGCACGGGATGATTCACCTCATTTCTTCTATGTTCGTTTAAAATTTCTCCTGACAGTCGATGCCGGAAGACTGGGGCTGGAATTCATCATCCTGAAGAATGTTTGCAGTTGCCCAGAAACATGGTGTGGGGAGAGCAGACACTTGGATGTGCTACTGACGTGTCCTGTTTTTACAGCCCTGGTACCGAGCCCACCGGCTGCAGTGGGCTTCCCACATGGAGGAGGGTCGCTTGTCACATTGACGCCAAGGTGATGCCCACAGCTCTCACCGAAAACGAGGGCCTCCTCTCGGCCTCCTGCTGGGACGGTCGAGCAGAGGCCCCGGGGGCCTTTCCCGCGGGCCCCATGCACCTCAGCAGAGGGGTGACATCAGCGTTCGCCCTGTGCCCCTGAAAAGGAGGGTTCGCAAACTGCACGTGACTGTGAAAAGTACCTGGTTCGGCCACGCTCAGTTAGGGCACGACCTACTTGGCAAAAAGGACTGCGTCGAGAAACATACAAATAATAGTCATTAAAATTGCATTTAATGCTGAATGAGGAACACCAGAACAGGCGGCACCCACGTCTACGCGCTGTTCTTTATATTTGAATGGAAGCGTTTACTTGGGCAACTGGCCACTGGCCAGCACGGGAGTCTGGGCAGGTCCCTGGGCAGCACACACTTGGCATTCCGGGCCGCAGACGTTTCGCTCAGAACATCTCTACGGCGCATCTCCCTGCTCTATGCGACGCCAAAGGATACCACCGAAGAACAGACCGAAGTCCAGATTCCTCCTATTTTACCACTCAACATCAAAAAATCAAACAGCCCAATTGAAAAATGGACAGAGGACCTGTGTCCATTTTTTCTCCGAAGAGGACACACCGATGGTCGACAGACACATGAAAAAACACTTAACGTCACTCATCATCGGGGAACTGCAAATAAAACCGCAATGAGAGACCTCCTCCCCCCGGTCAGAATGGCCGTCATCGGTAAATCCGCAAAGAAGTGCTGGCGAGGGCGTGGAGAAAAGGGAACTTGTGTGCGCCGTTGGTGAGAATGCAGCCACCGTGAAAAGCAGTACAGCGAGGCCTCAAAAAATTAAAAATGTAACTGCCTCCTGACCCAGCAAGTCCACTTCTGGTTATTTATGTGAAGAAAGCTAATTTGTAAAGATATCTGCACCCTCATGCTCACTGCAGCCTTATTTACAATAGCCAAGGCGTGGACTTGACCTAGGTGACCGTCAACAGATAAAGAAGGTGTGATGTGTATATATATATTGACGTAGGTATTTATATCTGTATACATGTATTTGCATATGTATGTACTTATATATGCATATGCATATGTATGCATATACGCAATGGAATATGACTCGCCATAAAGGATGAAATCTTGCCGTTTGTGACAACAGAAACGGACCTAGAGGAATTGCAATAAATGCAATGAGTTGGACAGAGAAAACAGGTACTGTATGATCTCGGGTATATGTGGAATCTATAAAACAAAACAGAGCAGACATTGATTCAGAGACTCAGAGAACAAACTCATGGCTGCAAGAAAGGGTGGGGCCTCGGGGGGGCAGGTGGAAGCAACTACAAAACTTCCAGGTATAAAATGAGTCACAGGGACGTAGGCAATTAGAAAAGATTACTGCTATTTCGGCCGCTGGATGCACGCGAGGGCCAGCGTGCTGGTTAGGATTCCGTCTCTACCCTCCGGAAGCCTGAAGATAAAGGCAAGAGCAGTCAGCCACCCGGGTTCCTCACACACCTGCTCTGACCAGAGGACACGCGGGAAGTCACGTTGCTCTCCCGGGCCTGCACACGTAGCGCGTTCTGGCACCTGCACGGGGCTTACCTGTCCAATGCATGTAACATGGTCCTGCCGGAACAAGTTTTGTCTGTTCCCAGGGCTTCCACAGAAGTCGTTGTCCGATGGCTTGGGTGTGCGCTTCCGTGGACGGGTGACCAGGATGCAGCCCGGGGGCCAGCAGGTCTGCCGTGGGCGGCTGGACTCACCGTTGTGCCTGGCCACGTCTCACTGGGAAGGAGGGCGCTGTCTAACCAGCAGTCCCAGAAGCTGCTGTCATTCTCTCCCTGACCTTCTGACGACCTGGACGCACCAGGGACCATACAATGGGCTTACTTGCCTTGGAGCTGAGAGCAGGGGAGCCTGGTCCACACCGGGAAGTTGGATTCCATTTTCAGCCCTTTGGCCGGTCCTAGTCTGGACAGGTGGGATGGAGTGGAAGGCAATAGCTCAGTGGCTCAGGCTCCCGTGCGTCCCGCTGACTTCCGACCCGGCCGTCACCTTCCTGGTGAGCAAAGCTCCGTCTCGAGTCTCCACGCCATGACGGACACGTCCTTGGTGCCCCGTGTTTGCCATCTGTCTCCCCCTCTGCTATGGCCCCGCCCTGCCACCTGGGTCACCGGACAGGCCGGGGCTGCCTCTGTGCGGAGCGGGCTCCTTTGACCCACTGCCAGGTCCCCAGACATGAACTGTGCCCTCTGCAGGCACACCTGCTGCTTGTGCGGACTCCCCCGGTGCATGTTTGCCACCTGCCCGGACTTCTTCCGTTGGTCTCCTGCTGCAGGGAGTGCGTCCTGCCCTCCACATCTGTGCTTGCAGCGAGCAAGCAGGACTTTCAAAAGCCACGGTGTGGGTTTATTGCCTCCTGTCCTCGGCCACGCCTTGATGGTGAAGGATGCTGCTCAGGGCACATTGTAGTGCTGAGAATGAGTGTGTAAAACGGCAAACTTGTGAGACAGTGGCCCTGCAGGAACCGGTGCGTGAGGGGCAGCATCGACATCCTCCGGCGCCTGTGGATCCAGAGCTCTGGAACGGTGACGTCCATGTAATCCAGGACAAGTGATTTCAGTATTTCCAAGGGGTTCCCTGATGGATTACCGAAGCCAGATGGTGGCTGCCTCTCAACATGCCCAGGGACATTTATTAAGTGACAGGAAACCCTGAAAGAGAGAAGCATGGTACATGCTTCCATTTGTTTGTGTCTTCCTTAATTTCTTTCCTCAGTGTTGTGTAGTTTTACCACTAGCCATCAGAGAGATGCAAATTAAAACCACAATGAGATACCACCTCACACTGGTCAGAATGGCCATCATCAACAAAGCAACAGATAACTGTTGGAGGGGAGGTGGAGAAAAGGGAACCCTAGTGCACTGTTGGTGGGAATGCAGACTGGTACAGCCACTGTGGAAAACAGTATGGAATTTCCTCAGAAAACGAAAAACGAAACTGCCTTTTGACCCAGCAATTCCACTGCTGGGATTATATCCTAAGAGCCCTGAAACAGCAATCCAAAAGAACATGCACCCCAATGTTCATAGCAGCACGATTTACAATAGCCCAGTGCTATTATTGCCAGTGCAATAGGAGGTGGGGAATATCTGCAGCAGAGCATGCTGTGAAGGCATACACACTCTTTTCACGTGATATTTAATGAAATGCAGGAAATGTTTCCTTTTTGGTTAAAAGGAAAGGGTGGTTCACAGGATTTTAACATGTTACACAGGAGCGCAATTAACTATAAAGGAAGCATGTACTCTCAAAAAGAATAGACGACAAAAATGCCAAAACATTAAAAATTGTTATTTCAGGGTTATTACTATGACCACAGTCATAGCCCAGAGATAGCTGGCGTATTATTTAACAGCGCTTTGCAATTGCATTTTCCGTATGTGACATTGATACATTTCTTCTTCATGAATTTCTTCTATTTTCCTATGACTTACACTTAATCCAAAGCAAACCTGGTGATCACAAGAGAAGTTGCTGGAAAGGGGCCGTTCCTTTTGTCTCGTTACGTAGAGAATGGTAAAGGCTTGGCGGGCAGACGGCGGCCACCCCGGCACCCGTCTGGAGCTCCCGCGGACGTGTCTGTCCCTGGGATGTTTCAACCGCTAACTTTGTGACGCGTGAACATAGAGGCTGTTGGCTGCAGTGAGTGTGTCGTCAAACAATTTCCTTAAATGGCAGTGGTGGGCCAAAGGGTGTATTTGCTACATCAGACGATGCTTTCATTAGACTCACTATTTTCCTGGAGACTTGACATGCGTGACTGATAACAAATGAGAAAAGCTCACCCTGGAAGCTTTTCTGTGTGGATGACCGAGTGCTGCGCTTTGTAACAAACCGGTATGAAAAGGTAAACTGAGGCCTATTAAAAATGCCAAGGGCCACTTTGCGCAGAGGTTGGCTCGGCCGCGCTGGAAGTGGGCAGGAGGGCTGCGGCCCCGGAAACGCAGGGCAGGACTTCACGAAGAAGGCATGAAAGCAAAGGGAGGAAAGTATTTGATTGGCTGTAGATTCACGCCTGGTTGTCTGTTGGGCATCGATTGTCTTTAGGCTTCAATGCCGTGACCTTGAGGCGCTTGCAGGCTTAGCCTCAGGTCTGCTTGCATAGCTCTCCCTGGCATCAGGGCCGCCGGAGTCTGCGATGCCCCCTGTTTCATTGAGTTAACGCCAGTGATGCAGTTCCCATTATTCCCATTATTTAGGTCAGAAGACAGATTCAGTGTTCTGTTTTCTGAGGGGCGAGATGAATAATTGATGATAACACAGGATGTGGGTATCGGAATCCTCCCTCTCACGGCTCTTCTGCTCCCTGCCAGCTGCCCAAAGACAGACAGACAGAAGGGATCTCCTCCAGGGACCAGATCATTAGCTATATGACATGCTCTCCCCTGATGACGGAACAAGGCAAGGTCCTCCACCCCTCCTGCCCACACCGCACTCTGCAGTCTTCCTCCCTCCCTCCCCCTCTGCCGTGCCCCCTTTAGCACGGTCACACCCATCATCTGTAGCCACATCTGCCTTACAGCGGCAGAGTGAATCATTGTCACAGAGACCGGACAGCCAGCATCTTCGGACCCCCTGCAGAGGAGGCCTCCTGGTGTCTGCCGTGTAGGACGGGGTGACCGGAACAGGAAGGGCAGGATTTCAGAGAGAGTTTTTAGCAGTGCCAAGTCACCTGGACATTCATTTATGCAGGCACAGAACTCTCAAAGGTGCTGGCCTTCCCTGGCACATGTAACAGAGCTGTTCTTTAAAAGAGCTGCATCCTTATAAAGCAGAGACGCAGCCGTGCGCGGTCCTCTGTCGGGTAGTGTTGACAGAGGGGGGCGTGAGAATGAGTCTCAGAGTTCCCGGCGGAACTGAGAATCTATCTGAGCAGGTAACGTGCGCCTAAACCCACTGGAAGCCATGGACAAGTCTAGTGCAGCCAGGCCTGGGGCTTGGGCAGGGACATGGGGGTGAAGTCAGAGGAGCAGTCGGCCGGCTTGAACTTGGGCAGGAAGAAAGCGGGTGAAACGGGAATTTCCGCCACGGGGGCACGGCTGTGGGAAAGAGCGGCGAGGGCCTCTTGGTTCGGGCAGGCCGCTGCGTCTCGCCACGGGAGAAAGTGCGACCTCTGAAGGGACACGGTATTATCTAAACCCTGAACAGTCTCGGTGTCCGGATGACACACAGACTCTTCCTGGGGGATCTGAACGTGCAGATAACACGCCACGTGTGAGCACGGCAGCTCAGCGTGAGAGAGGTGGAGGGAGGCAGCTGCAGAGCGGAGGGCCAGGCAGGGGCCGGGGGTCCCAGGGAAGTGGGAGGGCACCCACTGAGACACCGCCGAGTAAGGTGCAGAGAACAGAGTCCAGAGACAGGGAGGGTGGGAACCAGGGCTGGCAAGGTGAGGAAAGATGACCGTACGGGAGCCGGAGATAAAGGGAATGGAGTGAGGGACAGGTAATGTGGCACCAGCCCATGTGACGGGGCTGTCCCCCCACTTCTAGACTCGCTCCGCCAGGGTCACCGCGGGACATATCGGAGAGTATCGTCCACGGTGCCTTCTTTCAAGGAACTGGCAGTCTGGGGTTGGGGGCGGCGGGAGAGAAAACACGGACACAGAGAAAGGAACACTGCGCGGCAGTGAAAGGAGGACCGTCCCCAGAACCGCGGCAGGTGGTTCAGCCCACACAGACGCGAGCTGGAAAACGTTCTTTTTTTTTTTTGTTCCTAGTTCCTTTTAAAAAACATCTCAGCTCAGTGATTCCGTTTTAAAAACGGCACCTAGGGCAGTCGTTTCCACTAAGGTTATCCTGAGGGTCACATCCAAGTGGCATAGATAATCAAAACGACCACGTATATATTTGCATTTAAAGCAGTATGATTTACATGTTTTTGCATATCCGCCCGCACCGCGCATATCATCATGCTGATTGTAAGGCCTGCGCTTGCACACAATATTAAACTTTAAGTCAGCAGGGCAGAGGGAGACAGTCCTGACGTTTGCTGCTCTCTTCCTCCTCTCCACCCTCCATCAGGGATCGGAGAAGGGAAGGGGCCCAGGGACCCGGCTGGCGAGAGCTGAGTGCTGGCGGGGATTTACCCAGACCCGAGGCCGGGCTGCACGGCACCCGGTCAGTCTGAGTGCCGCGTTCCCACAGAATCATACAAGGCTACAGGCCCTTTTATTACAGGTCGTGGAGGGAAGCGATGTGCAGAGAGAGACTGTCACACTGTGAAAAGCGATTACTCACATCTGCCAGCTTTCTTTCTCTGTCCTGTCTGAGAGACCTAACCCCCGAGCGACAGGGATTAGTACAAGCGGTCGCCATGTACTGGGGGCGCACCGTGTACCCGGTATTGTACTGAGCGCTGTGGCTACATCCTTCCGTTCTACGTTGTAAACAATGAATCACCTTATGAAGCAGGTACCACCGCCTCTGCAGTTGGGAAGAAAGAGTTGACGAGGTTAAGCAACTTGCCCGCAGTCACACAGCCAGCGGACACAGAGCGGGGACGCGTGGCTTTCCCCACCGAACGCACACCGAGTGCCTTGTATGTGTCAGACACTGTCGGACTCAGTCAGGCGAAGTCTTAGACGTCATTAGCATAATTATCTCCTGCCTGAAAACGGCTCATTTCAGGGTGCTCTCTTTCGGCCAGCAGTAGGACCGCTCGCCCACCCACTGAGCCGGGAAGGCAGAGAGCCGCATTAGACGGTGCCCGCGGCATCAACGCTCCCATCCAGCCACCCACCGGGTCCACTCTGCCTCCTGAATAGCTCACCCTTCCCGGCCAAGCCTGCAGCTTTGCTCTGGGACCGCCAGCTTTCCCGGGATCTCCAGGCCTCCAGAGACTGAAGCGCAGCCAGCGCGCCAGACACTCAGACCAGCGTGAGTTGAAGGAGTTCTGGGGAAGATCTGACAAGGGAAACATTGAAAACGAGCCTGTCTGTGAAACGAGGGCTTGTGTGGGACGCGTGGGCTCCGAGAACGGTTTCTGGGCGCCGCAGCGCCTGGGCCGACGCATCCATGGGCGGTGTTCGCAGACCTGCGCGTGTCCCACTGAGACGCCACCGGTGGGGAGCATCCCCACACTGCCAATTGTGGGCAGGCCCCGCCCCCTCGGCCACGTGGTGTGTAACTCCACCCGGCCGTGGGGGAAAAGTTCTCTCCGCCCAAGGGACCCTAGACAACGGGTGAGAAAGAAACCCGATCTGGTTAGAAATCCCAACAAACCAGCTTTATAGACACTTTCTGGGAATGAGTTCTTATCATTCCCGTCAGCCTGTTTCCTCACTCGCTTGCCGATCTAAAATACTCCAGCTCTGGGGAATTCGAGCTGTTTTAACAAACACTTACTACACAGCAAGGGCTGGCTGCACAGTTGCCGGGGAATGGAAGTGACTTGCTAACGCAGAAGCAGCGTCTCCGCCTTCAAGGAGGCCAGTGAACGACACACCCGTCCTTGGATGCTTCGGATGCGCTTCCCCATAAACTGTCCCAGGGAACCTCATTTCCGTATCTGCCGTCTCCATTTACTGTCGAGGACACTAACCAAAATTAAATAGCGAGCCCAGGATCCCACTGCCAATGAGGAAGAAAATCTTGGACTTTCCGCACCAAGTCTTTGCGCTCAGGTCCTGCTGCCCAGCGGCTGAGGAAATTCATTCAC
Source organism: Micronycteris hirsuta (assembly GCA_004026765.1). Classification (NCBI taxonomy): domain Eukaryota; kingdom Metazoa; phylum Chordata; class Mammalia; order Chiroptera; family Phyllostomidae; genus Micronycteris; species Micronycteris hirsuta. The sequence continues at coordinate 43,642 of PVJI01011333.1, read as the reverse complement.
GCGCTCATCCGACAATTCAGTAAGAAAACACCTACTGAGCAAGGATTCTGTTCTGTGCAGGGGCTGTGCCGGGGACCCAAGCAGAGGGTGACGGCTTCTTGCAAGTGACACTGGTCTTGGCTATGCCTAGGAGCTGCCCCGCTGCCCTCCTCTGACTCACATGGGGCTCCGGGCCTCATGCCCCCCCAGGACAGGAGCTTCCTCCGGGCAGCAGAGTCCTTGGCTGTCCCTGCTGCACGTGGCTCCTGGGCCCCAGCGTCTGGCCTAGCCGTCTTTAATTGCGTGCCGTCAGCTCAGCTGCCGCTCGCGTCAGTTACTGCGGAGTTATGTAAGATCACGGGTGGTTTGCCTTTAATTAATTTAAATGTAAACACACGATGTTAGGAAAATTAAGGAGACAAAAACATTTTCCTGCATCCTAGGCATTTTGCTAACATATACAGTGTAACCTGTTAATTGCCTCTTCCTTCACAAGCCATTTAGCTTCTCAAAGCCTTGCCTAATGACGTGGTGCTCCTCGCTCGCTCCCGTTTTTAACTGCTTAGGATCCATTTTTCTAGGCGGTTTCCAAAGGGACTGCCACGTCCACGGTGAAAAGGGTCACTAGAATAATGCGATGCACTAAAACAGCACCCGTGTCTCCTGACACCATGTGGGGTTGTTTGAATATTCACAGAACTTAGATAAAATGGTATAATTAATCCTTTCCTAGTCAGTGACCTTCCTTTGGAGAAAGCTCATCAAGAGATCTGTAATAGAAATTTCCAAAATTTGGTACACACCCCACTTATGCATCAGGTGACAGCTCTGTCCCTGCGACCTGTAAAGTAACAGAAAGTGCACACGGCGAGGACTTTGCCCCGGCCCCTGGCACAGGGCTCCTGAGCCCGTGGAATTTCCTGAGTGACCAGAGAACTGGGAGCACCTTTTGTTCTGATGAGGCGGCTGGGTGGGCTCCTGGGTGGCTCTGGGGGGGCTGGTCACCAGAAGGACTGAGCCATGATTAAAAGCCTGGAATTTTTAGCTCTGTCCCGCATCCCCCAGAGAGGGGAGAGGGGCTGGACATGGAGTCAGTGACCAGTCGTGCCCACGTGAGGAAGCCTCGGTGAAATCCCAACAGCAGGAGGTCGGGGGGGTTTCCAGGGATGCACACATCCTGGTACCGGGAGGGGGACCCAGTACATGAGAGACAGGTTCCTGTCCTACGCATCCCTTCGCCTGTGGTCTCCATCACATTCCTTACTGCGTGGATGAGTGTGTTTCCCTGAGTCCTGGGAGCTGTTCTAGCAAATAGCCGATGCCACGGGGAGGGGGTCACGGGTGCTCTGATTTGTAACCAGACTGGACAAGAGCCGTGGTGGCCCGGGGACCTGCTACTTGCGATTGGCCTCTGGAGTGGGGGCAGTCCTGTGGGAACCGAACTCTGCCGCGAGAAGGGTGTGAAGAGAAACGGGGTGTACTTCGGCCGGTGAGGAACACGCCTGTGGGAGGTGACTGTTGTCTGCAAGTATCGGAACGTTCAGATTTGCCCTTGTGACTCCAGAGGGCAAAATAAGAACATATGCGTGGACGTAACTGAATGACAGATCCAATTCAAAAGAAGGAGCAGGTTTCACTTCCTCCAGGCAGACCTGTCTGAGGTGGGGTGGAGTTTCGTGCAAGGAAGTGGGTTCTCTGCGCTCAGAACCTGTTCCTTGCCTTCTAGGATGGTAACGGCTTCCTGAAGTGCACTGTTTCCAAGTCGCCCCAACTCCAACCTGCGTGATTCTATCAATGATACAACGGAAAGGGTACTGAGCCTTCCTTTCGATTCTAGAACCTTTGACGCCTTTGGGGTTTACAAAAGTCACAGTGACTAATACAATCCGTTACCTAATTTCTTACACATTCTTTACCTATTTCTAAATAGTTCCTTGTCCCTCTTTTCCGTACTTCAAAAGGAAAAAAGAAGAGACAGAAAATTCCGGTCTTTTCAAAAGCACTATATAAACTGTCCTCCACCAAGTTGGTCCTCTCAAACCAAGAGGCAAGATTCTACTGAACTCTTCAAAGGGAGTAAAGCTGCCTCCTCTCCCGTCAGTCTTCTGGGTCTTCTCTTGAAATTACGTTCCATTGAATAGGACTTACTTTGCCAAAGGGCACATACGCGGGGCTATACTTCTCTCCAGTGAGACTCCTGTAGGAGCGCTCTGCAAAGATGCTGAGCACACTCAGAGCAAACTACTTTAAAGCCGAGGTCGGCAGCTGTGAGAACTGAAAGGAAGCTGACCAGCTAAGTAGGAGGTCACAGACCCGTCCAGACTCACCACATCCCTGAGTCATTACGTCATTGCTTCCACCAACGGGAGTGGATCCCAGAAGAATTCCGGGCACCAAGGAGAGGCCAGGAGGGGTAACAACGTTGTAAAAGTCAAATGATAAAATCAGAGTCCCTCCTCTGACCTGCGGGGGGGGGGGGGAGAATAAGACAGAAGGATTGACTTTCATAAGCAATCATTGGTCTGGCAAACCCAAAACGGCAAAGGGCAGAATTGGAAATGAAACGGATACTCTGACACGCCCCGCCCCACGCACGTTTTCCCGTTTATGTCTCACAGTGGCCGGGGACAAGGGTCGGTGTCTCCTCGTGTCACAGGTGGGGTGGCCGAGGCCAGTTACTTGCTTAAAGTCACATCACATTAATGGCCGAGCTGATACTAAAGTTTGGCTTGTGTTGATTTTCATTGTTGGCTCTTTCTAATTACTATTCCAAACTGCTGGAATTTCCAAAGTGTATCCCTGAGACTGGACCACAGTCAGCAGGGTAGAATCTCTTCTAAATAAGTGGTCTTCGTCAAAGAGTTAGATGACCTGACCGCCAGTGTTCCCGGCGGATGGCAGGCCCCGAATCTCCGAGTGGGCAGGAGGCAGATCTCAGATGCACCCCGTCCTCGAGCCCCACCGGCCCCCCTGCCAGACCCGCCTCTACAGTCCCAACTGCAGGGCCAGCTGTGTGGCCAGGGCAGGCGAGCCGAAGACTGCCAACTGTTATAGAAACCAGCTCATCAGTGTTCGTGTGTATAGGCCCCGATGTGCAGGGCTGGCGGCCGAGGGCTCAGAGGCTGTGGGTTTGGGAGGACAACCATTTCCCGTGGGCGCGACCGCACGTGGCGGAGCACCTGGCTGTAACAGACGTGTCCGCGGTCACAGCTACCGTCACAACTTCCAGAGGGATCGACACCTCCCACATGAGAGCGTTGGAAAGCCCAGTAAGTGGGGCAAAGCCGAGCCGCTGTCCTGAACGGGGCAGACAGCCCTGGCTTGCCGGCACCCAGGCCCACACGGCACGGCGGCGGAGCACCACCGGCGTACTGTGGCAGGCACAGGGAGCCGGCCTGCAGGGAGCCAGACCGGCCGAGGTACGCGATTCACAGGCGCTTCAGTGCACGTTTCACTGGCGGGGAGCTGGCTCAGGAGGTGGGAAAGGCTGGAGCCCAGACTGAGAACCTGAGACTGACTGTGAGTTCGGAAAGAAGCTGGGAAGCAGCTAACAAAATGGTCTGGACTCCCCAGGTGGCGTCCAGTGGGTCTGCAGAGGGGAGTGGAGGGGAGACGCCGGCAGCTTCGTCAGTCGCAGTTGTGAGATTGTATGTGACGGACAGGTGACTCCTGACAGCGTGCGCTTAGTTAAAGCACGACCGTGTGTGCATGCAAGTGTGGGGGTGCTTCCCCAGGGCCACGCGGCACCCCCGAGGTGGACGGCATGGGGTCCAGCGCTGGGCCCGGCAGGCACGGAAGCCTCCACACTGCAGCTGCTGCCCCTTCTCTGGCGCGTCCGGGGACGACAGGGGCTTCTGCTGCTAGGGCTGCTCCCGCTGTCACTGTTTTGTCCCCTCTCTCTCTCTCTTTCCTGCTTCCCATTCTATGCAGCCATGTTTCGATGTTAAAAAGCAAAAGAAAACAGGAAGGTCTTTTAAGACTAAATAGTAAACATGAGAGGTTTGAAGCTCCGAGCGAGTCCGTTCTGTAAAATGAAAGAGAGGCGGGAGGCGGGTGTCGCGAATAGGTGAAGCTGCAGCTCTGCCTGCAGGCTTCTGTCACTGCAGCTGTCCTCCGAGAAGGACGCTCAGTGGCTGGAAACGCCCCCCCCCCAGGGCTTGTCAGAGAGAGTGAGTTCCTTTGTCCCTGTTACCTGGGTGGCTGGTGAGCCCTGCACATTCCTGCCACCAGGGACCCTGTGTCACCTCACAGAGGCTCCTGAGTGTCTCACTCTTCAGCGGTTCCAAGGAGAGTATAAAGGAAAACAACCGCCCACAGCAATGGGACCCCCCGAGGAGAGCCCGCGGGAGAGCCGTTTGCTAGTCTCCCCAGAGTGCGGCTTCGAGGCTGCAGACGACACCCTGGAGCTGCTGGGTGCAGCCAGGCCCCTGTGGACTCCAGATGGAGCCCTGGTTGAAAGCAGGTCGACAGCAGAGATCCCTGACAAACCTCTTAATATTAAAAAGCAAAATCTAGTTTCCCAAACATGGTTTGGCCACACCCCAACCCAGGTATCCTTCAATGTGGCATCAGAGGTGCACCGAATCAACAACAATAAAAGTAATTGATAATAATAATAATAATCAGTAAGCAATAGTAGTCATTGTAACAACTACTGTTAATCATTTGCTGTTCGCCACAGTCTGCCACGTTCTCTGATTCAGACCTGGCCATGATGCGGGCACGCGGGTGTGATGGCGCCTTGCACGGGTGGGCTGGAGGCGGGGCTCAGACCCAGGGCTGTCGGGCTGCGTCTGGCCATCCCCCAGGCCGCTCACCCCGCTGTCTTTGTTGACCGTTGTGCACAGGGCCTGTTTCGTATTTTTAAGGAGCTACTTCTAGATATGACCCGGCAGCAAAAATCGATTCAGCAAACATCATTGCTTTTCAACAAGCACATTTAGTATTTATGGAGTGTGAGAAATGGGCCAAGTATTTAATAGACACTTTGGAAATTGCTGAGAGAGACGTGGCGAGCAGACTCCCGCATGTGGGTACGTTGGGTAAAGAAATAAATCTGAAGGGGACGCGAAGACAGCTGCTGAGGGACGGGGGTCACCCTGCTGACACCGCCGCGCAGGGGAGGAGGAGCGAGAGACGCCCTTCTGAGAGGAGGCAAACACGGGGATGGATGGACCCAGGTGGTGGCAGATGGAAGAGACGAAGAGGAATTTTGCTCAGCTTTAAGAGTTAGAAATCAGGGAGAAGATCCAACATTCCAACACTTTGTTCACTGCACAATAATCCCTGAGTGTCAGGGATTAAAAGTAGCAAATGTTTCATGCCTCCTGGTGCTAACGATTGAGGAAGGAAGCAGACGTACAGGCCATGAGATGTCACGAGTGCTGGCAGAACTTGTGCGAAGCTGCAGCGAGGCGCAGGACAGAGAGGAGTTCTAGAGCAGACGGTGCCTCTGAAGGCTTCATAGAGAAGAATTAGATAGAACCATGAAGGCTGAGGAAGCTTCTGCCGGATGAACTGGGAAGTGATGGGGGAAATCAGGGTGTGCAAAGGCGTGAAGACGTGGGTCCTTGGGGATGTGTGACGATGCATGGGAAGTCAAGGGGGCTGAGCAGAGACGTGACCTAGAGAAATAAGTGGGACCAAGGTCATGGGCGCTTTGGATGGGGAGCTAAGGAGTTCGGCTTCTACCCTGCTGCTGCTGCTGCTGCTGCTGAGTAGCCATGGAAGGGACCTACGAAGGTAGTCTTCTTCTAGGAACCGCTGCGGGGCGGGGCGCAGATGAGCGAGGAGGCTACAGCTGGGGCAGGGAGCCGGGTGGGGCCGCATCATGGGCGGTTGCAACTGGAAGAGAAAGACCATGAATGCAAGAGACGGAGCAAGTCTCCTCCATGAGGGACCAGGCGCTGGGAGTGACTCTCTGCCACATTCTGAAACGCAGCAGTGGCGTTTGGAACTGGACAGCAAGGGTGACTGACCCTTCCCAATGGAAAACTCACAACTGGCTAGGTCGACACCAATGCTATTTTTCAGTTTCTCCACTGTTGAGTGGTTGATGCAACTCTCGGCTTAAGCTCTCCCTGTTTCTTTAAATTTATGCATGTCACAGAGTCGGAATTTTCACGCCGACAAGGTTTCCCTGGGTTCTCTGGTTCCAAGCTTCCTCCTATGTCCCATCACACAGATAGACTTAGAGGTCGGGCACGGCCGGACAGGTAGCCCCCAGGCCGCGTTCGATGCTCCCAAACTAGGACGATAGGGTGCATTTCTGGTTGGGTTAAATTTCAGGAAAGATTGTGTCTATTCTGATCATTTTTATGTTTCTCTTTTACCCTAGCTGCCAGAAATTTTACATTCAGATTTATTCAAATATTATAATTTGCTCTCCTCCAGTGACTGAAAGCATTTATTCTCCCAGATTCTGTAAGAGCTTTGTTGTGTTTTATCCTTAAATACCTTATCTTGGGTTCATGTCAAACCGCCCTGTGGGCACCCTGATATCCTTTTGGAAGCCGGTGAGAGTATAAATTAGAAATACATACATGTATTAGCATCAGCTTCCTTCTAGCAAAAAGGTACCTCTGTACTTGATATTTATGGCCAACGGTGGAATCATCACGAGACCTCTGGAACAGGGAAGTCTCAGGGGACTGTCCGTGAGCTGCAGGAACGCCCATTTGGAACAAACAGTCAGAAGTGGCCCCGGATGGTGGGCCTGGGAAAGCCCCCACGCGGCATGCGTCCCTGTCCGACATCACCGGCGAGCCCCCGCACACGGGCAGCGCTGGCTGCAGGCTGCTCCCCACCCAGCTCCTGCCATCCCGCAGTCCAGACCGAAGCTGGTCTCCGTACCCCAGCCCTGCGTCCTTCTTGCCGCCTTCCGTTCAAACATTTTTGCTTAGATTAAATTTACAAATCCGCGGAAAACATGTGGAAGCATATAAATCTTCTCCCCGGCTCACACAAACTCGAGAAATCAGATGTTGTAGCCGTGGAGATGGCGCAGGGACCACAGCAGGAAGACAAGCTGAGGGACAGGGAACACGGTCGGACGGAGAAGGTGTGACAGATAGTGGCTCTTACCTGCCGGAGGCAATGGACACTTTTCTCGACAGGTGCTCACTATGTGGCTAAGTTCTAGAACCGAGAGGAAAACTTTCTCCTGTGTCAGGAGGCGGGCGGCCAGGCAGAAGTGCGCTCCACTGTCGCATCAGCGAGGCGAACAGGACGGGCCATCTCAAGCGGCGGTCCCCACCAGGGTGCGCGGAGAGACAGGCCTGTGCCACGAGAGCAAACACGGGACGAGCACCAGCTCTGTAAAGGGCCACCTGCGGAGCTGTGCTTCCCAAACCAGGAGTCAGGCCGTGGGGTCCAGCATGTGCGTCCGGACGGCCGCGATGAGAAGGATCATTGAGATTCAAGTTCATTGCAGGGTACAAGGCCACAGTCAGCATGGCTGACGTGAGCGGACCCGGAGGCACAGCGAACAGCTGGGTCCCCCGACAGCTCTGCTCCCCACCTGCCTGCCTCGCTCGCGGCCCCAGCGGCAGCCGGGACTTCGAATCACCTGTGTCTCCGCACCTTCAGGGTTTCACCTTTTCCTGTTCTGAGCCATCGCAACAAATACTTCCAATTTCACAACCCATTAGACACACACTCCCGTGTAAACACAAAACAAAACTTTCCGGAAACATGCCCTCGCTGACTGAAGTGTATTTGCATTCGTTTTTGTTGTCTTATCCTTATTAGAATGCTGGCATATGAGCCTCTCAAGGAATTCCAAGATCCATTAACGGGCTGCACGCGGCAGTTTGAAAGTCCCCACCTAGGACGGCAGCCGTGCGATTCGTCCGCGCAACCACAGTCAGAGAATCCACTCGGTCCAGTGGGCGGCCAGCCGGACGGGCGCAGGGCGAGTCCTTCTGGCAAACGGGGGTCTGAGGTGGGGACAGGGCAGCGTGCGAATTCTTAGTGGGAGGGTCAGTGGCGTCGTGGTCCAGGAGGCATCATTCTTAAGAGTCCGTGCTCTCCTTGGTGGGAGAAAACCCAGAGAGAGGAGCGGAGCGATGCTATTTTTCTAATAAAATACTGAATTGCTATTAATATGACTTTCTGCTGCAATGATCGTCTGCGGCAAGCCCCGCGCCGCCGGCACGCTAATTCTCTCCTGAGCGGAGTGCGGTGCCCCGTCGGCAGCCGGCGCGTGTTCACTGCCAGCGAGCATAATAACAACACTGACAGTGACAACTCGGTGACGAGACTCCTCTGCAGTGATTTCCAAAGCTGGGATTAGAAGGACTCTTTTCCTGCAGCTTCCGCGTTCGCTCTCTGTGGTTTATCCCTCTTTCGGTCTTGAAAATGCATTCCCCAGTCCCCTTCGGATGGAGTCTGTTTGGCAAACAGTAATGCTTTTGTGTGCGTTTTTGTCCTCACGGGCCTCGAAATTAAATGCCTTTCCATTTGCCTCCATATTTGTCCACGGAATCACTAAGGAGGTCAGCACGGCTAGACAGGGAGGCTGGTTTGTTAACTCCCGCTTCCGAAGCCACGGAGAGGCCACGGAAGCCTGCAGACTGGCATGTACACATGTACACACACATGTGCATGCATATACCCATGCCCATACATATACATGCACACATGCACATATACATGTGCACATGCGTGCGTAAAACGGCTGTGCACTTGATCTTCATTTTCCCACGTTCTCAGGGATAAATTTATTTTTTTAAATTAAGAAATAGGGAAGTTTCTTCTTTAAGCGTGTCTGTGTTGTCTTCCCAGACTTTATCGAATTTTATCATTTCACATTGAAGCTCTGACTCTGCAGGGCCACAAACAGAAGGGAGCAGGAGAGCAGTGAGTCCCCACGGGCAGGAGGCAGGGATGGGGAAGCAGAGGAGATGAGGTGGGGGAGGGTCCCAGGGTGGCCATGGCAACCGAGGACCTCCTCCCTCCCCCACCAGCCCGAGAGGAGGAGAGAACAGACATGGGGCAGGGCAGGCCCCGGGCAGTCCTGGTGGGGGAGGGGCAGGGAGGCAGGAGAGGAGGAGCCTGGAGGCCGGCCCTCTGGTCCTGCCAGTGTGCACAGGCGTTTTGGGCGGACACCGTCTTCCGTAACGAGGGGCTGAGTGAGCAGCCACGGGCCTGCTTTCGGACGGATCACGGGCATGAAACAGCTCAGACGCTGTGCTCCAGGAATGCCTCACGCTTTGGGCACCACGGCAAGGCTGCCACCCAGCCCAACAGTGTTTTCTGTGCAACCCATCAATTCTTCATCATTTCGTCCGCTCTGGAGCCACCTCTCAGCTGGTGCTGCATCCCCCCGAAACCTAGGTGCTTGGCAGAAGTTCGCCCTTGTCCTTTCTGTCGCTGTCCGGTGGAGATGAGGTCAAGGCCGCGCTGGAACTGGGGGTCGTGTGGGGCGATGGGCAGGGCAGGCTGGCCCCAGCCTCGGCCTGGGCTCCGGCTGCCTACAGAACGTCAGCAGCTTCCTCGTTGGTGAAGGAACACCAGCTGCCTCTCAGGGCTGTTGTGCATTAGAGTTCAGTGAAAAGCACGGAGCAGAACTGGGCGCATTTTAAGGAACTGACACAGTGGTACCTGTGAGGCCACCTTCCTTAGAAGACTTGGGCAGGGGGGACGCATAGTGAGACAGAGGAACAGGTGCAAGACCGCAGCGCACTGTCCTTCTGCCAGGGAGCACCGCGGGTGGGCGTGTGCGCCTGTCTCACATCCCCGAGAGGAGTGAACGGTCTCCAACCACAGGCGCCCTTGACCTCCCGCGCTTTCTCACGCCCGTGGGAACAGAAGCGGAGCCGAACCCCATGCCGTCTACCGCTCTTTGTGTCGAGTGAGCCAAGGCCTTCCACGGACTGAGACGATCTCCTGTGCGGCGTGACACAGGGTCACCCGAGGTGCCGGGGAGGTGCGGCCGAGCCCGCCGAAGGGGGGAGTGCGGGCAGGCTGCATTTGGGGTGCGAGTGCCTTGTCAGACAGCAAAACCCACACCCCGCACCCCACCCCCGGCTCCGGGAAACGCGCCCGCCTGGGCCCTCGTCAACCAGGCATGGGAAGAGGTTGGTTGTCAGAGTGACACCTGTCTCATGCTGTCCCGAGCCTGGCTGGCAGGAGGGCGATAGCGCTGACTCTTGGGCCCTGAACCTAGAGTCTCTCTGTGGCCCAGTCTCACCGACCCAGGGAGGGCTGTGGGCCCAGGAAGACAAAGGACCACGTGGTCTGCGCTGACGGAAGTGTGTGAGGCGGCAAGGCCGCAGACGGCGCTCGTCGGGATGTGGTGGTGGGAATTGTGCTTTGCACGGACGGCCTCCACTTGCGCAGTGTTCAGCACGGGCCAGGCGACGTGCTAAGAGCTCTGGCTGCTGCCCCCGTGCGGCCCCACGCGAGTGGCGCAACCGAGGCCGCCACCACGTGCTGCGCTGCCAGCTCGCCCCGCGCACGGCGATGGCGCTGTCGCTCTTCACACTTTCCCGGTCCCCGGGTGGCCGGGTCCGGCCCTGACGAAGCAGTGCTCAGAGATGCCCTGTCTGGCTCAGCGCAGAAAAGGACTTGAACTTGCTGTGACCATATATATGGGCCCAGCAGGAGCAGGGCCGCTGCCTGACTTCCAAACTGGGGAGGACGCGGAAATCCGAACTTTTGTTTTTCTAACTCTTGGGAGTAGACCTGAAATTCGCCTGGGCTTGCAGCAGATTCGCGTGGCGCTTGGCGGAGGTGGCGCTCTCTGTCTCTGAATATCTGGCCGTGGAGTGAGAAGAGCAAGCGAAACAGCCAGGCGACACGTGGCTGTGTCACCGAGGGGGCACCGGCGGCCCCTGCGTAATTAGTTATCTGTCCATTTTCAGAGAGACATTTACACATTCTTGTTTGGAAAAGCTCGAGTCCCACCGGGGAGCAGGGAATGACTGTGATTCTTTCAGAGCCAGGCGGACTGTTAGCTGTCATTTAACCCAAACCGAATGACAAGAACCCTTTCCAGCGGGAGCTCGCTCTGTTTTCACAGTCATCCGAGCGAGGCTCTGAAAAACCTAAATGTCTCACAAGGACCGGATTCTAATGGCTTCATTGCTTGGTTGATTTTGCTTAGAGCAAGTCGGGCGACTTGGAATTGACATCACTGAAATTTTTTTTTTAGGAAGCTGTGTTGACATTTTAGTTGTCTGTTTGGAAGGGAATTCGGTAGTCTCCCTCCCCCAGCGTGGGCAGCGGTCATCCGTCCACGTGCTAGGCACACAAGTCCCCGCACACATTCTAACGCGGGCTGTCACACACAGGGACACGTGTGTCCCTGTTCGGTCGTGTGCCCCCCCGACGCACACGCTGCCGGCCCCGTGAGACCTCCCCTGGTCCTTTCCACGTGCTACTTTCCGATACGTCAGACGTCACGTACGCGGTCCGCCTTTAGGTCTTTCGAAGCGATGTGTGGATATTCATCCTCAAACACTGGTCCGTGGGTTGAATTCTGATGACGCTCCCTCGTACGACTGAACACGTCCCCCCGGTGCTCACTTTCCTCGGGTGCCGTTCCAAGCATCAGTCTCTGAGTTCCTTTCAGACAAACCGCGGTCCCCTCCAGGTGACAGGAGACCAGCAGGAACACGGAAGAATGCAAACGCACGTGCAGACACAGAAAGGAGCCGCCGGTAAAGAGAAGATGAAAGGAACCGTGTTTGTAATTTCATCGTCTCTTGTTTCAATACGTTGTCTCGTGCAGGGTGTATTTCAGAATTTCATATAAACGCCTTCAAGTAGATGACGAGTCTCGTTATCTTTCTCTGCGTTTTCATCACTGACTGGTGGAGAGAGCTGTTTTCAGGTCTTGGGAAGAAGGGAACCGAGGAGGAAACAGGGCCCAGATGGAAGATCTGTCGCCACAACGCCAAGAACCGAGACAAGCGGACACGTCGTTCAGCTTCCCTGAGACTCAGTGTCCTCAGAACAGCCGCTCCCGCCCCCATCCACACACGCAGAGGAACAGGGAGCTCCCTCCATGTCTGTCTGCTGTCCGGGCGCAGTCTGCACTGGGGCCAGGTCACACAGCGAGGGGACTTGCTTCAGAGTCGCCGCCCCAGGGGACAGGGCGGGATGCAGGCGGGGCGATTCTGGCGGGCAGGGGTGAAGCGCCGAGCAGGGGGCCGTCACAGGTTCTCTGTGGCTGCCGATTGGCCTCCTCCAAAGGAAAAGTGGACTTTCCGCAGAACAGGTGGTAGTTTCACAGCCTGGAGCAAGGCACCCCCGTACCCCAAGTTAGACTCCTGCTCTTCCACAGAAACGGGCGTGATTTCCCGATTTCCCCTGATGGGCACATTTCAGACAGATGGCTCCAGGTCCTCGAGAAAGAGGCACAGGTTGTAAAATTGGCAAGAGGCCTTTTACAGGGTTTACGTCTCCGGGAGGCAGAGGAGAAAGTCACAGCGATGAGCTTCCTCCAGTAAATGCGGTCATAAACGGGAAGTCGGGGCGAGTCGGAAAGGAGCCCGGCTGGGGCTGAGCCGGCCCGGGCAGGGCGGCGCACAGGGCGTCCCTGCCGAGGCCGTGTGAGTGCGGGAGGGGAGAGCCCTTCCTGGCTTGGACTTCGGTAAGCCTCCGCGTGCTGTGGGGCACGCGGGCAGAACCAGGAGGAAGGGTGCTGCGAGCAAAGCCTGGGCCAAACAGAGCCCTGCAGGGGCAGACCCCCCACCCCCACTTGCCCTGTTTGGTGTCCTCGTGGGGTCTCCCCGAGTCATCGACAACCGCCCACCACGTCACAGCTGCCGGCCCTTCGGCTCTGCCTCACAATAAATCCCTGGTTCTTGATTCCTTTTTAATCGCTTCTACAGATTTTGCTGGCTCCTTTATTTCATGATTTCTTGAGCATCTACTTTGTGGTAGGAACCGTGTGAGGGTTGACAAGTAAGCAAGAAAGACATGGTGTCACCCCAAAGGGCTCTTATCACTGGGAGGCCAGAACCCCAGCCCTCACCCAGGGCGACGAACCAGAGGCAGAAAACGCGCCAGTCGTTACGGAAGCACCGGCAGTCCCGAGTGAGATCGGCCGGGTCGGGGAAGGCTGTTCTGAATCAGAAAGTTCAGCCTTCATAGCTGGCGCCCGCTGTGAAACGGAGAGCTGGTTTTCTAAGTCTGCGTGGCCACGGCTTCTGCCAGAGCGCAGCTGACCCGAGCCCTCTTCACAGCCGTCTTTGGGCAGCTTTGGAACGAGCTCTGAGTCGCGGCGACTTGGCAATCCCCTTTGAACCTCCTCTGCCCGCGGTCTCCTCGTTGCCACCGGGCACCGTCCCCTAAGTCACGTCTTGTCGGTCTGTAGCCATTAATAACCACAACTGTCCCTGCCTGGCATTCCCACGTCCTGTGGACTCCGCCTTAGCTCGCGCTGCCCCCAAACGCAGAGCTCGAGATAGGAGTCTGCTTGTGGCAAATGGTTCTGAAGACGACCCTCGGTGTGGGGGGCTGAAGAACTGCCCCGTGCCACCAAGATATGCACACTGTATCCCCCAGGACCTGGCACTTCCTGTAGCAGAAGGGACTGTGGAGCTGTGATCGAGTCACAGGGTCCTTTTAGGACGGAGGTAAGAAGGGTCAAAGGGGGAGGTGGCTGTGACAATGGAAGCCAGAAGCTGGAGGGATGCAAGCAACGCAGGCGACCACCCGCATCACAGAAGGCCAGGAAGTCCCTTCTCCTTGCTGTCCCCTGAAGAACCCAGCGGCCGACCCTGTAACCCTAGCCCAGGAAAGCGGGTTTGGGACGCCTGCCCTCCAGAGTCGTAAGAGAGAGAGGGGTCTCGGTCCAGGACTGACAGAGTCTGGTTTTAAGCCACTAAACTGATACCGCAGGGACAGGAACTGGAGATCGGGAAGAGTAAAACAGGGAGAGGAAAACTAAGGGGCAGCCCCGAACTGGTTTCCCCCGTGGGGCTCAGTCCCAGCGGGGAGCCCCTGGGGAGTCGCGTCCAATGCCATGTCTGTCCATGTGCAGAGGATGCATCCATGCGCCAGCTCCCATCCTCCCTTGCAGTCAGCGTTAATTCCCTTGTACTTTCAAGAGCAAGGATTAAAATAAGACAACCAAGTAGACATATTCAGCCTCCATTTGGGAGAGATAACTTTGTGGGAGACATCGTCAAGAAAGCCCACACTGCAAACCTGGGGCACGTTTCCAAGGTAAGAAGACAGAAGGGAGTCTCCGTGGGGCGCTGGGAAAGGGGCTTGGAGAAGCTGATCCTTGAACTGACGAGGATGAGTCCTGGACATAAAACAAAGGGAGGTCAGGTCATCCCAGGAAGGGGGGACAATGTACCCCGGGCAGCAACGTGGGAGGGCCTAGTGCAAGCGGTCAGAGCTCCGTGTGGGCTGGGCGCCGTGTTCCAAGGCCCAGGGAAAAAGAAGGAGACAAGGAACTCGGCTGAGCGGAGGAGGAGGCATTGAGTCCCTGGCAGCAAGCCCCTGACAAAGCAGGAGTCTTCTGACAAAAGCTGACTTGATTCCAAGTGGGGGGATGGGAATCAAGCCCCAATAATTCTTTAAACTTCCCTTCAGCAAACTTATAATTATGAAAATACCTTGAGTTACCAACCTGTACTTTCCATTTTCCCTCAACGCTGTTTTGAGAAATTCTACAACATACAATGAAAAAAAGTTAATTAGAACATAAAGCTGGAAAAGTTTAATTCCCCTTTTCAATAAGAAGCTTGCTGCAGTTTATACAGGCTTAACGATAATTCTATTCTGTGACGAACAATAATTACTCATGAATAATCACAGAATAGAAACGTGAAAAAAATGTCCAATTAAACAAATCCCCCGAATTAGGTATTTATTATTGCAATTAGGTATTATTAGAGCCAATAATGACATGATGGCAACACAAGATATTAGCGAACAGACGATTAGCTGGGGGATGTGTTTTGTGACGTCAGAAGTACATTTGACATTTTCACGGAGACATTCCGTTGAACGTGCTGCCGCAAATGTAAACCGTCTCAGGCGGTACCTCCACATTTTCGCTGCTATCTCACTCATGCAGCCAATTAAAAGCAGACTTCCTTGCTGTGATGAATGTGGATCTGTCTCGGTTAATTGAAAGGCAAGATACCTCGAGAAATTGTGATGGTGTCTGGGGTCACAATGCTATATCCTCATGTCACCAGAAAAGTGTCCTGAATATTTTATTAGCTCAGAGAAACAACAGAGGCTCCCAGTCTTCTCTGAGGAAAGGCTTACTGAAGAAGAAAGATTTAATAAGCCTTTAATCAGGCATCTTGGCACTCGCGGCCGCCATGCTGGTCTGGAAGTATGTTGCACGCTCTGCTCTCGGAGAGTCTCGGTTCAAGGGTCAGTGTGTGATTGTGGATCAGGGTTATGGCGAGCCAGCAATGTGAGGGGCGGTGTGCACCGCCTGCTGCCTTCGGGGACATTCTCTGTGGACGTCCCTGGCAGATCTGGGGTTCCAGGGGTGTGGCAGTGGCTCAGCACTCACGCTGAAGGGCACCTCAAGGCCGAGGGGAGGCAGGGCCTGCTGAACTTGCCCGAAGAGTCCTTTCAGGACTGAGAGACAGGTGGGGTTCCAGCGACGCTGGGGCCCTCTTGGTTCCCAACCGGCTACTTGAACCTGACATTAGCACATACACTCCCAGGCTCTGAGGATTAACCCTGTGCTCACAGGGCCAGAATGACCCGGGGTGCCCGCCACCGCCTGAGCCAAGAGAAAACCAGGCAGCGAGCAAACCCTATTAAAGGGGTTGGGGTCCAGGAAATAGGAAAAGAGAGAACTGGACATTTTCTGGGACAGCTCCGTTGGGAAAGATACCATCAGGACTCACAGCTCCTGGTGAGAGAGTCACCGTGGTACATGAAGCCCGTCTTACTGTGGAATGTCAGTTAGCTGATGCCCTGGGCAAGGCACCTGACATTTGGAACCTGGCTCCAGGTCCTCTGGACCCGTAAGACCCTGGTGGAGGTTAGACGCCGAGCTGGAAGATGCATGTGAGCCCCGTAGGGGTGCGGAGAGTCTGCAGGCAGGGGTGGGGTGCAGAGCAAGGCGAATCTGTCTCTTGAGCCAGGCCCCATCAGCTCCCAGCCAAGGGAGGGAGACAGAAGGGACATGGTGGAGTGCCACCAGCTGTGGCCTCTGACCTCATACACCTGTTGCAGCTCCATCTCCGTGTACAGGTTAGGAACTCAGAGGGACTGAGACACTTGTCCAGATTCACACACTTAGAATCACCCAAGTCGAGATGTAAAGAAATCTGCATCGGAGTTGGGAGACCCCGACGTCCTGAGAAGGAAGGGGGTGTGCTTGGGTGGCCCCTGAGTTTCTGCCCCACCCCCAGGGAGACCACAGACTGATTTCACCCTGTACCAGTTTATCGCAGGCAGCGGGACCAGCCAGCCCTCCGACCCGTGGTCTGCAGAGTCCGCATGGAAAGCTGGCGTTTCTTGCTTCCATGTCAGACGTGCTTTGGGCTTCGGATCGGCTGGTCCTAGTGTTGGCCCAGCCGGCTGGTGCTGTGCGGGAGGAGTAGGGGCCCAGCCTGCCTACCTCGACCTGCCCACCTACAAGTGACCCTCTGGAGTCAGGCGAACCTGATGTGTGACCGTCTTCTCCACTCGGAGACTCTGTGACCCGAAATAAGTTGCTTAACCTTCCTGAGCCCGGGTTTCCTCTCCTCTAAAGTGGAATGAAATAAAATAATGAATGCATTGTACACACAGCAGGTGCTCAACAAATACATGGCAATGAAAAAATAAATGAATAAAAGGAGAACATGCCTTCACAACACTACTGGCCAAACGAAAACAAGAAAATAAGAGCCTGTTAAACCTCCTGACTAGGTTGTTCCGACCTGTATTTGTAACCTAGAAACGGCTTCCGTGGTGACCTGCAGCGATCTGGGCACCGGGAAATGGGACAGAGAGAAACATAAACGCAACCGCCTGTGAAACAGAGCCAACTGCTGCTGAAGGCACCGTCACCACCACCAGACTCTTCCCGATTCGGGGACACTCCCCATCCCAGCTGCATTGTGAGGCGTGCCTTTGTAAAACGGCTCTTTAATCGGTAAAACAAAGATCTAGAGTTCTTTTGTTTTGTTAAGCCTCGGCCAAGAATCTGCATGCATTCCTGCAGGATCGAACTGGACCTGCCGGCCTGTGGGCGGACCCTCTGGGGTGGGGAGAGAGGGAGAAATGATGGCTTTGGTGATTCCCCCTGAGGGGTGGGGACCCTCCGACCTCGGGTCCCCACAATGCCCATCACCATGCCCAGCTGATGACTCAGAGTCCACCGCTGGGCAGCCCTGGACGAGTTACGGGCCAGGAAAGGCGAGGGCCCCGGGGAGCCCAGCCCTTCCCTGACGTGTGTCACCGGCTTCTGCTGGTTCTGTGCAGAGAGCATGCGGCCTCTCACTGTCCACGCTGCGGGGACGGGCCCACGGTTCTGACTCGGGCTCTGGCCTTTGGCCTCAGGACAAAGACTCTCTTCCCAGTGAATGACTGAGGCTTCACCGAACACACAACCATAGTTAAAGAGCTAGTGTCTGTGTGTGTCCGTGTGCACACATGTGTGTGTGTGAACACAGCTGGGCCTCTGTTGTGTGGTAAAGGGTCTTGCTCCACCCCATGCGACAGCATTCTCTTTGTCAAGAAATAGAGAAACAATCTCACTTTTTCTTCCAGGAAAACCTATCAGTTACTCCTTCCCAGGGTGTGTGGAAAGGCCTGCAACTAGGGGCTCGGCGTGGCTTGTCCCCTGAGCCAGCGCAGGAAACAGGCCATGAGGGTGGGAGCTCACAGGCCGTGCCCTGCGGAGGGCAGCCGGGGGGACTCCCAGTGCCGTGGGCCAGCCGCTGGCAGAGCCGGAACAGGGTGCTGGCTTCTGCCCTGCGGTTGGCGGTCACCGCGGGCAACGCTGCTGCGCAGGGGACCGTGATTGCCAATCTCGCCGGGGGAAGCTCCACCCCGGGGGCTGGAAGTGCGTCAGGGCGACCCCTCTGGTAGCTCACGGCACCGCACCCACCAGCAGCACCAGCTGCGGGCGACCAAGAACCGTCCACGGAGACGCTCGCCTCCGACGCTGGAAGAATGCCGCCGAATTAGAACGCCTTCCTAAACCCAAACTGCTTTCACCGAACGCAACATTGCACATACAGATTTAATTCAGCAAAACAATCATATTTAAATGCGAACGCCCCATTTCCCCCTCGATTCCCACTTTTTAACTGGAATCTTTGGGAGTGACTAAATATATTCCCTCATTCACAAGTCCACTCATTTACTACTATTTACTGAGTTCTCATTCAGAGCCAGGCCTGAAATGAGGAATTAGGATTAGAAACGTGGAGAAACTACACCCCAGCTTCGAGGTGTGTGCAGTCGAGTGGGAGCGATACAGGAGGGACCATATTATCCTACTACTGTTTACGGCTTGAACAAAAACAGTGGGAGTGTAGGCGACCCGCAATCACCGGGGTGCTCGGTGTGTTGAATCTCGATTTGCTGCAGCTAGTGAGGATGCCTACTCTGCTGGTCCACGGGAGAATGCGGAGCTCATACAGTCACACCTCTCCTACAAGGAAGTGTGCTTTCAGGAACAGTGCGCCTGGACTTGACCTAGGATTTCTCATTATATTAATCGCCGCTCTGGACTAGATATCACACTTCAGCCTCTGCCGCCTTCCACGGGAAGGCGGCTTGCGCGTGACTCCACATTCATAAATACACTCACGATGCCAAGGGATGTTTTTTTCCCTTCCATCAATTCATTAGATCTGCTCCCATGAATTATTTATACGCGGCGCTAAAAATGATTTTGAAACATTACGAGAATTCCATATCAGTTTTCACAGTGGGATTTCATCATCTGAGTGCCGCGGCGTTGGTAACCTTAATGCAATACTAATAGGATGTGGTGCTAATCGGGTGCAGTGAGCACCCTCTCTAATATGCAAACATTTCCATGTTGTCTTATTATTTCTTTTAAGTTAATATGCTATGGTGATAATATGATGAAATGAATTAGCTTCTTATCATTGTGGGCATGCGTTGTGCCTATTAACAGCCTCTCCCCCCCACCACCACCCCCTTGAATTCACTTGGAATGAGCTTGAAGACTTACCCTGTGGTTATGCTTATGTTAATGAGGCTGTTTGGTGGGAAACATCCGCCACCGCGGGCTGTCGCTCAGCCAGCTGGAGAAACAATAGTCGCGCATCCTCGCTCTTTGGAACGGCCTGCTTCCTGGCCTCCCTTCAAGGGTCTGCCTCCGTCTTTCAGGCTCTTGTAGCTGGTTCACCATCTCCATCCACCCATGTGTTAGACATTTCACCAGCAACATTGAACCAGATTGTATATTTCTATTAGATACGGAGCAAATCTTTTCCAAGAGAAACTGCAGGCATGGCCAACTGGCCCAATGTTTTGGAATATTTAAACACACACGCACAGGCGCACACTCACACACACAAACCCGTGTGCATATATACATAAAATGCGTAGAAATGTGTACGCATATTTGTGTGTGGGGGCTATGTATAGACGTGTTTA
This sequence comes from Micronycteris hirsuta, assembly GCA_004026765.1. Lineage (NCBI taxonomy): Eukaryota > Metazoa > Chordata > Mammalia > Chiroptera > Phyllostomidae > Micronycteris > Micronycteris hirsuta. Next base: position 24,106 of record PVJI01011333.1, on the reverse strand, counting down.
CATATGTATACAGACATATACATATGTGCTTCTTTGTTTTGTGTGTAAATGACTTAAAAGTTTATGGAATCCATGCCATAACCAGCGCTTCCTTTCTGGCTGTTAAATCCTGGGTGGATGGGGTCCAGGGAGCGTGAATCCTCCAGATTTCAGTGTTTATGCATTTTTCAGACCTGTAACCAAAAGCCAGATGCTTTTCCAAATCTTGGCGGACACCGGAAATCATGGATCTCTCACCCAGATTTGTGTGGCCTCTGCTCCTGAGTTTCGGAAGTCCCAGATGTGGGCGCTCTCAGGGGACTTCTAAAGCCCCTTGTCCTTTAGGTCACGTTGCTTCAAAGGTGCCTTCGTGCTGAACGGCCCGCCACCAGCCAGGTCAGCAGAAGGTGCAGGTGTGGTCCAGCGCAGCCCGGCAGCAGACAGTCTAGTGAGGGCATCTCTCCCTCACGGACGTGGGTTCTCTGGGGCTACCAGGTGGGGGGGTTTTGTCCTCTCGTCCAGGGCGAGCTCTGGTGGGAGAGCACATCTCAAGGGCAGCGTGACGTCACACTATAGGCGGTCCCGGTTCCGACGTGGACTAGAGCTCTGGAACCCATCTGTGGCTCTGTTTCTTCATTTGCAACATGAAAGAAGAGACACCTCTGGGGGCCTCCAACTCTGCTCCTAGGATCGGCGACTAAACAAGGAGATATCTCACCGTTTTCATGGGAGAGATGATCGACGCGTTTCTGCATTTGTTTGGGCAGAGGACAGCATCAGAGAAAAGACAGTCATAGTCCCAGAAGGAAAGTGATGTGGACTATTTAAATATTAGGGTTTGGAGTCTAGGCTTTCAATAGGATTGTGTGTGGATCAGATGTTTTCTCAACAAAGGAAGTTACCAAGAAGAATGTAGGTCTGTTTCACGTCTGTTAGAGACAAATACTGGCAAATTCAGTGGGTTTATTACTACGTGGAGTCAAATAAGCAACATTTGAAAGACCTTAGAAAAATGCATATTGTAGGACCTTACAATACACTCCCTGGTTCTTGGGACTAGCTGTGGAGACTAGACTGACGGGACAAAGGTGACAAAAGTGCTCCCACAGGTGCCAGCAACAGGAGAGACAACGCCCAGTCTCCCTTCCCCTGCCTCAGTTGCGAGCACGTCCCAGGTGGGCACAAGTGACCAGGTTCTTAGTGATCGCAGACGGTGAATGGAAGCAAACACACACAGTTTATAGCAGACACAGAGAGAGAGCAGGTTTGTTAAGCGACCGCACACGCCACAGAACACAGGGGCGGGACAACTCCGAGCAGAGACGGACCCTCCGCGACTGGAGGGATTCCGTTCTTCCACGGCAGATATCTCCTGGCTGGTTTTGGCGGGGGTTTATTGTACATGTACAAGTACTTATATTACTTTTAAGCTGCTGCCTGTGTGGTCTCCCATGATTTTCCTTGATCGGCCACTGGGGAAGGGGCCCCACAATGCTAATATATTATAATGCTATTATAATGAAGCGGGGGTCATGTAGCCTCTTCTGCGCAGGTGCAGTTGTGATTCATTGTGATTCAGAGCTTTTCCAGAAAGTGGGGTCGGGGGGTACCTGTTCTTAGAACAGAGTCTCGGTCCTGTATCGATGTCCTTTGTCTTAGCCCTGGGGCGCCCCTGGAGTTTCCTCCCTCCTGACTATCTCCTGCCTCACTACTACCTACATTCACCCAGGAATCAGATTCATACTGAAGTCCTAGGAAAGACTTCCTGTTCTGATCTCACATCTGAAATGGAGGCTAAAGGAATAATATTGGGAGAGAGTCAATGGATCCCCATTTGAGCCCACTCAATTTCTTCAGCACACTGTTATTTCCCTGGAAGTCGGAGCTATTTCTTCATGATTTCATATTTCTCTCCCTTTTCCTATGAAGACCTACTCAAGGACAGCCTCTTTGCAGCTCCGTGGCCAGGGTTTTGACGAGTCGGGGTAGCCTCTTTGCGGCTCCGTGGCCAGGGTTTTGACGAGTCGGGGTAGCCTCTTTGCGGCTCCGTGGCCAGGGTTTTGATGAGTCGGGGGTAATTGTGCAGTTCTGTTATTCTTCACGGTTCCCTCTTCAGCAGCTAGTAGCTTTAATTGGGGTTAGAAATGTACTCAGCATGTGCAACATTACTTAAAAATGATATTTCACTGTAGCATTGATATCAAGTTTCTGGCTTAAAAATGTCATCAACAAAGATCCTGGTGCTTCTTTAATGATCTGATTTCCAAAGCTACAGCACATAATTCCTTATATAATCAGAGCTTAAATACTGAAGAAGCTCGTACAGGTGGCATTTCCTCTCAATTTTGAATAGGGATTATTTTAAGAGGATATAGAACTGAGAAATATTTCAATGGAGCTGATATTTAAAGCATATTAGTGGCATTTACGTTTTAATCTGCTTATTGACTAGGCATTAAAGGGAGCCGTTGGTAGTTTAGCAGTGATTATAGGCACTAGGAATTGTTTGATATAATGAGCAAGACAGTATTTCCAGAATGTGGGGCTAATAAATTTTTTGTACCTTAGAAAATGACGTAGCCTCTTCCCAGTGAGGCATCACCATCGGAAGGACTTTCTTTATTTAGATTTTTCTTGTTCACTGGGACCAGAAATTCCACTGAGAGAAAATCTCCCAAATTTGTATGAACACATAGAGATTCGACAAATCCCACCGTTGTTACCACCCTCCTATTTCACATGCCCTCTTCCTCCTCCTCCTCCTCCTCATCATCATCATCATCATCAGCAGCAGCAGCAGCAGCAAGGAATTACGAGAGCAGCAATAGCAAGTCTCTACCAAGTGCCAGCAGGAGCTGTGAGCAGGGGACCAGGGACAGCAGGTAGAAGGAGCTCTGTCCTCCACATGGTCACATTGCTGCACAGAGTCTGGAGTTCCCTGGCCTCGACGTTCGTCAAATGAATGAATGACCGAACGACTCGGCCCCAGTCACGGGGCATTTTATCAAAAAACTAGTCTGGAGCCCGTAAGCGTTTGATGTGATGTGAGTACGAACTGGACAATCCGCTGTGAAGGCCTCTTCCACTTGGGCTGTGTTCGCATAATGATAGAAGGTGCATCGGATCAGCCACGTTAGAGAAACGTTCTTGATAATTGTTAAATGAAATAGTAGATCACGTAGTGGGCCACTTTAGTTTTCACGTTGTTTTGTGGCGACGTTTAAAAACAGGCAGGAAAGAATAGACAGAAGTTACGGAAAGCAGAGATTCCCCACGAAAACAACAGCCCTCCCTGAGCCATCGGCTGCGGGTGCAGGTCGGGGCAGCAAACGCGTCACCAGCGCCCCTTTATTAATTGTCTCTCAATACTGTTGACTCCAGACAACAAAGTAACTTTCTGAAAATTATAGATATTTAAATAGAGCCTGTTTTTCACTGGCAAACCATTTGATTCTATTTCACATCAAATCCTTAGTGGTACCCAAGTAGATTTCATTTAATTTTCTTAGATATTTTTTTTCCAAATGTTGCATATTCGTGGAGACAATGTATTCCTTTGCATGTGAATCAATTTATTTTAAATACAGAAAGCATCCCCTGGCTATTTCTTTTCCAAAGAACATCAGCCACATCTAAAATGAACACTTGTAAGTAATTTGGATATGCATCTAGAAGAACAATAGCGGTAATAGCCTTTCCGTGAATACTGGGACAAAGTGAAATGAAGTCAGTGGAAGTAGGAGTGAAAGAGAGACACACAGTAACCACACAAGCCGGGTCTGGGCCACCCTCTCCCCGCCGGGGGATGGCCGCTTCACCTCACTCTGTGCCTGCTCTAGATGCAGGAGAAACCCCCGCTGTAACCGCACAAACACTGGCCGTCCTCGGTCCCTGAGCACACTGCAGGCACCCCGAGGACCTGCACCAAGTGGGACCCCGAGTCTCGAGGGCCGGGATGCCCATGTTGCACAGAGGCAGGTTGGGTTAAGCGGGAAAGCTCTTTTTACTTGATTCTTCGATTCTGGTTATTCTGTCCTCCATTAATATTTATCTTTTTTCATCTTTGAATATTCCAATTTAAAAAATTAGTGATTTGTGTCTATGGAAGAAAATTATTGAGCTTGCCTTGATTCTTCATAGAGAACCACCCTGGAGTGGCTTGTCCCAGAAAAAGAAATATTTATGAGCCCGGCTGGTGTAGCTCAGTGGATTGAGTGCGGGCTGGGAACCAGAGGGTCCCGGTTTGATTCCCAGTTGGGGCACATGCCTGGGTTGCGGGCCAGGTCCCCAGTGAGGGCCATGTGAGAGGCAACCATACATTGCTGTTTCTCTCCCTCTCTTTCTCCCTCCCTTCTCCTCTCTCTGAAAATGAATAAATAAAATCTTTAAAAAATTAAAAAAAAAAGAAATATTTATGAACGTTTCAAGTATCTGAAGGTACATTAAAAAAAATCTCACGAACAGCTTCCATGTATTTAGTCCTTATTACATTCTGGACACTTTGCTGAAAAGCATTTTGCACCTTATATTATAAATTTCCCTTAACAACTTTGAAGATAGTTGTTATTCTCATTTCAGCATATTAAAAAAAAAACCTGACACTCTTAGAAGCTAAATAATTTGTACAAGGTCATGTAATTAGCAGGTGGCACCGAGAATCCAATTCAGGTCAGCATGACCTGAGAGCACCCACTTAAAAACTGTGCTCTGAACCCCTTAGTACATTCACCTGTGCCCCATCCGCTCACGAGCCCGACTGCCTAATTATGCCTGCAGTTAAAGAAGGGCTCTCTTTCCATTTTTTTCTAAAGTAAAAAATTAAACCCGTTCTTTTACCTATGGCCGTGGTTCGGTTCCAAAGTGTCCTGCCAGCACGTCTGAGTGATAGACGTACATAAATCCCGTGGTGGGAATTCACTCCGCCTCCCTCTGCTTTGGGGAGTGACAGAGGCATGGAGAGCACAGAGCAGTTAAGGGACAAAGAGCACGCGGGTGGTTGGAGGTAATGGCTGCCTGAAGTTTTCCGGCACGTGTTCCGGAGGGGACTGAAGTCCGCAAACATGTCAGGTTCCCGGCACGTGGTGGCCGCTCATAAGTACTTGTTGTGTGAACAAAGCCTTGGGATGGAGTCGGTCCACGCAGAGCTTTGGAGACTAGGGCTCAGCCAACAGGTGTTCAGGGGACAGACAGAGAGAAATGGGGTCACCCTGACTCCGTCAGCAGTGGGCTGAGATTTGCTCGGCTAAGTATGAAGGAAGTGCCTGATTTTACTCTGACAAATGGAGCTATAAAAAGTTAGCCTACGTTAAACAAGGCGACTTGATTCTGCCGCCATCCCCTTTCCTTACTTCCTGATGCACGTAAAGTACGCATAGTAAGCTATTCCACGTACCGAAATTACCAAGCATAGTAGATACATTTTAATCCAGACCTCGGGGGGACAGTGTGTATGTATATAATCTAGCAGACTAATATTATTGGTTAATTCTGTTTAAAACCCCACAAAAAAAAAAAAAAAACCCTACAAAACATACCAGAGTGTGCCAAGAAGACTCTGTCATAAACTTCGCCCTCATTCAGAGCACGACCCGGACACAGGACTTGGTATCCACCCAACCACCCCAAAATTCACCAGTTTTGATCAGTTTTTTTTTAAATTTATTTATTTTTTAGAGAGAGGAGAAGGGAGGGAGAAAGCAAGGGAGAAATAACAATGTATGGTTGCCTCTCACATGGCCCTCACTGGGGACCCGGCCCGCAACCCAGGCATGTGCCCTGACTGGGAATCGAACCGGGACCGCTTGGTTCCCAGCCCGCGCTCAATCCACTGAGCTACAGCAGCCAGCGCTGATCAGTTTTTTTTTTAGTGCACACTGATAGGACAGCTGTCACAATACAATGTATCAAAATTGTTGTGAATGAAGTTAAAGACAACTCAGTGCTACTAGAGCACCCTACACCGCCAACCCGATACGTTGACGGCTGCTGACTTCATTGCCCATTCAGTGAAGTCCCAAATTCTTTACCACTGAGAACCCTGTCATCGTTGCTGCTGCCTTCTAGAACACCCGGGACGTGGGCGTGGGTAGGAGTGCACGCTTTCCCACACCCAGGCTGAGTCAGCGTTGCTAGCCAGGCGTAGAGGTCACACTCCAGTTATGAGGAGGTGGGGAGAGTGTAACAGTTTCGTAGGGACTGTTGACACAGTTCTGGTAGGGTCTGGGCAACCACGAGAGGCAGTGTAGTACTGGGGGCGACGGTAATAAGAGCGCCCTGTTACCAGCCTTGGAGGAAAGCCACAGGAGGGGGGCGTGGCTCCCGGAGACGAGGACGGGTGGTTAGCTGGAGCTAAGACGTTTGCGTCAGGGATTGGACAGAGCCTGCCTGCAGGGGAGGAGCCAGGGGAGTAGGCGGAGCATCGCTCTCCTCCCAGGCTCCTCCCCACCTGTTTCCCTCCCTTTAGTCCGCCCTTCCTCCACCCAGATCTCTTGCCAGGGTTGCCTATCCGCCAGGCCTACGGGACATCAGAGGACGCTGTTGGGGTCCCACAGGGCACAGAGCTGGGTCCGGGAGGTCGGAGAGTGGGTGCACAGGGCTGACCCGGCCCACAGACGTCATCCAGCAGAGGCATCGCCCCGTTTTCCAAACGCGAAGGAAGAGTTTTGTGCTCGACCAGCGGGTCCAGAAGCCAATATCTCAGCCTGTAGGCTTTCGATTGGGTCAGAGGTCAGGGAGCCTGGGTTCGTCCTGAGGCCAAACAGAGGGTCGAACGCGAGCCTGCGTTCCCCATGATTTCGTTTTGCTTTCCCAGGTCTGACCTCGTGTCTCCTGCCTGCGCTCCATTGCCCTCGCGTGAAATCCAAAGGCCCAAAGCATCGCCATTAGCGTCGCCCCAGTTACACGCCGCAAACAGTTCTGTCCACAAGAAACAATCGCAAACAAAGCCCAGTTCATTATACAAGACATTCTCGGCTGCCCTAATTAAGGCGCCGTTCAATACTACTAGCTGGGTGATTTTTTTTTTTTTAAATTGTGAATAGATTTAGTAGGAGCTCTTCGGGTGAACAAATAATGAGATCAGTGTCTCAGAAAGAATCTGATTAAAAGAAAATTATTCACCGATCATTTGTTTTCTGCTGCTTTAGAGAACTCCTGCCCGCAATGTCGCAGATATAGAAGAACGTGAATTTACTCTCCAAAGAGTCTGAAGCCGAAATTACGGGAAACCAGGGGTGCTTATTTCATCAAGTGGGAAGGCCGTGGGGAGCGCAGGGTGACCCCACTGGGGCGTGTGTGTTTCGGGGGCCTCTGTGCCTGGACCCTTCCTCAGGGGAGTTCAGGCGCATCCCAGGCTCGCCCCCTGCAGACATGGCAGCGGCAGAATGTGGGAATGTGGGAACGTGGGAATGCCATTGCTGCTCGCACGCATTTGCACACACTTGTTACAGAGTAGTACACGGCATTGTTCTGTGGATCTTTTAAAAAAAATGGCTTGAACATCTAGGAGATAACAGTGTAATGTCGGTGCCCTTTGGTGTCGGATCAAAGCAGGTTGGAATCCTGGCGATCAAAGACCTTTTCCGTTTGCTCTCGCAAGTAGCTCAACTTCACGGAGATGCTTTCCTTTAAAGTGAGAATCGCGTGCTCCTCGTGGTCCATGGGACTCACGCCAACCATGGGTTCATTGCATATAAGTTGCTCCTTTGTCTAGAGAGTGGCAGGAGAGAATAGTATGAGGGACATCGTCCAAGTCTGGCACGTGGTAGCTGCAGACCACGCCTGGGGCTGCCCCTGCTCCGTTCTTGCCTCTCCGATTGCCCCTGCGTTTCTCGCCTCCCACAAACATGCTGTCTTGTCTGCTTGGGGCGCCCTGGAGGTGGGGCCTTTTTTTTTTAAAGGACAATGTCCCTGGGATGAGTGTGTGTGGAAAGAATGGCAATGAGAATGAACATGTGCTACACTTAGAGCTTTGCTTAGATTCTGTTCTCTGAGAAGGAAGTCTTGGTTGACTTTGAATTTCCTATGTTGAATTTCCTGTTGTGAGTAAACAGACGTGCTGGCCACCACACAGTGAGTGTGGGTCTCGCTACATTTAGAAAACTGGAACCAGTGCCTGAGTTTCTGATGTGCAGGGCCAATCCAGAGAAGGGAGAGAGAGGGGAATAAAGGGTTTAAAGGATACGTTTCATTTGCTCACAAAGGCAAATGTATCCAATTATATCTTTTGGGATAGGCATTTCTAGTAAGATGCCTGTCGATGATCAGACCAGTCGGTTTCCCATTGGCTCCCCTCTGAACACTCCCACGGGCAAACCCTTGCCTTGCCGCCGCGCTGCAGCCCGTGCGCATTAGCGCACTCCCCGACGGAGGGCGGGTTCCCAGGGATGCGGTGGGGGCGCCAAGTCCGCAGTCCTGGTGGCTAATGTCAGGGCGCCCCCTCTGCCAGGCTGCCCGCAGGTCCCTCTGCACCGGAACCCTCCCTGGCCTAGGCAGCGCCCTTCGGCAAGTGTTGGCCCCGCCCACATCCCCGCACCGGAAGGCGTGAGTTTGGTGATGAGCTGACGCCCCCAGGTCTCACAGGGCTCAGCACGAGACAGAGAGTTCGGACTTGAGCAAAGATCTGCCTCGTTCCCAAGCTGGCGTGATGAACACCGCGTTCTGGAGTGGCCCGGATGCAAAGCGATGGGGCGCAGAAGCAGGATGGTGCTGTTTAGGGTGCACAAAGCATTTCGCAGGTAGAATGCACCGGACGTGGTAATGCACTGAATGTGGAAAGTGAGCAGAAGAGCAGTTTAGGGTGACCTGCAGAGTTGTCCTCTGAGAGAATGACGGAGCCATTTACTGAGAGAGAGAATGCAGTGTGTCGGGGGGCGGGAGAGTAGCAAAAAGAAGGGAGAAAAATGCTGATTTCAGTTTTGAACAAAATGAGTTTGGGACGTCAGTGGGACCCCCAGGCAGGGAGGTTCAGTGGGCACTTGAACAGACCAGGCTAAAGAGTAGGCAACCGGTAAAACTTGGAAATTAATAATAAGCCTTAAAGCAGTCATGGGACGTGGGGCTGAGGACACCACCTTTAGGAAAGTGGAGACCCAAGGATCCAGGATTGTCTGGGGACCAAAGAGACATGAACGCACTACCGGGAGTAGCTGCCAGCAAATACCGAGGAAGGCACATTGGGGATGTGAATGCGGGAGGACCTCACAGTGGGTTTGAGCGACACCGGGCGCTGTGACAAGCACACACCCAAACCCCAGTCACAAACCCCGGGGGGGGGGCCTCCTCCAGCTGGAAACGTGGGGGTGGCGGATGGCCTCTGCCAGGTGCTGGCAGCGGCGCCTCTCCTATGGGTTGATCTGTTCTGTAAATAGCCCCTGACCGGCCTTCACTCCAGCCTGCCCATAGGCGGTTCCAGCATGCAGGTGTCCTCACTGAGCCGCCCCAGTGCACCTGACTCGGGCACCCAACTCACACTCAAGACTCCCATCTGGGGCCTGGTCTCAGCGTCCGAGTGCCCAAGCACGGTGGCCTGGTAGGACGGGTAGGAAACGTTTTTATTGGTTTTTGCTTTTATTTGAATGAAGCAGTGGAGTGCGAGGGAGGGTCACTGGCATCACATACACACCACTGTCTTGTCAGGTGCTTCCGCTAGCCTGCCCAGAAAACCCGAGTACCGTTTCCAGAACAACTGAGTAATCTTCTCAGGGAAGCCCCAGGGGAGCGTACCCCTTTATGAAGGGTCTGCTGTGCTGCTGCCGTTGGAGCCCCCTCAGCTGTTGCTAGTGCTCAGCGGTCTTCGTACATTTTCTCGCAAAGATACTGTTGCCATTTTAATTGAGCGATGCGCCATTGTCTACAAGGATACAGCATGCATAATTGCAGGTGTCAGCCTTCAGTTTATAAGTAGGCAGGGCTGTGCCATACAGTCTGAGACTCGGCCTGGGCCATGCATGCGTGCACAGATTAGCAGTCAAAAAGTAGCAGGAGGAAAGGATGAGGAAAACGTTTCAGTCAATCTGGCAAGCATTTCTCGGTGCACTGAACCAGGTACGGGTGGGAGACAGAGCAGAAAAAAGATAAGATGAGGTTCTTGACCTCAGAGAAATTAACTATTTTCAGAGAGAGAAGGACTAGCCACCTGGAATGAAGGAGTCTGGCTGCCCGCCGCTGTCTGGTCGCACGCCCTTACGTGATGTGCAGAGAAGAGATTCTGCGGAGCTCAAAGAAGGGACGGAAAGAGCGCAGGAAGGGGAGGCACAAACGCTCCTGGAGAGGACGGAAATAACAAGTCCGAGTATCATAAGTTGTTAGACTTTTGCTTTTCGCTCATTTAAAAACGTTTGAGGTGGACACATGTCCAAGTTAGAAAATTAAAGCTAATTATATTAAATACTCTGCATTCATGAAATGCCAGAGCCGGGCTTCACACCCAGGCCTCCCGGCACCCAGGCCAGGGGGCCTCGCTCGCCCCGTGCCGCATTCCGTGGGCCGAGAGCTCATTATATCCTCAGGGCAAGGCGTGCTGCTGATTTCTTCCAGCTTCTCAGACCAGCTGGAGCATTCGGTGTTCTTCTCTAAAGGACGATTAGCCTGCAGAACAGTCCACTTCATGTCTGCGCACAGTAGGAATTGACAAAGCCCAGAATCCCAGTTTGGACTTTGCTTTTGGAAAAAATAATTATTATAAAGAGTTTCAAGTTGAATATTGGGGACTTCTTCCCCCTGCCGTGTCTTTGTGATTTGCGTCCCTGAAGCTGGGGCACCGAGTGAGCTCGACGGGCGTCCCCTCCATGGCAGCTGGACAGACTGACAGCCAGAACCATCAGTTCCTGGGTTTGTCACACTCGCCACGTGGGTAACTAGCATTCTGGTAACTACCGGTGCCAGGAAGAACATGGACGCACTGGAGCCACCTGGCGCGCTCACTGGCTGCCACGGGAAAGCAGATAATACTGCCGCTGGAACAGCGCATTTGAGGAAACACCTTTCCCGCTTGAGCACAGGGAGCTTGATCAGATACTTTACCTCTGTCCACAGCAAAGTCTCCCTTGGAATTCATTAGGTCGTTAACATAATACATTGTGACAACAATCCACAGTTGTAACACAGTTGAGTTTGAAATGTTAAAGGGACAGAACAGATTTGAAGGAATTAAGACGAGAGAGAGAGAGAGAGAGAGAGAGAGAGAGAGAGAGAGAGAGAGACTAATAAAACTCAAAACGGAACTGGGGCTGAGCTTTCCTGAGATGTTACTTGAAACCCTTAAACAGCAGCTAAGGCCAGATCCAAGGTATTTGTTACTTGAATGAGGGGTAGCACGCATTTGGAGGTATTTCTGAGGGTAGTTTTCTTGCGAGTGTGGTTTTAACGCCTGCCTGGGACGTTTTACTGAATAAGCTGATTTAAGACTGGGACTAAGAAAATACTATAAAAACCCACCATTCAGTGGAGGCAGCTAAGTGATTTGGGGATGAATTAATTCTTTTGTAGTGAAGGGTGACAAGCAACGCTCTTTCCTACCACCCCGTTGGCAGGTGGCAAAAAGAGCATCGGACCGAAGGAAAACCTAGCTGGGAACGCTGGGGTCACTTCCTCCCCTTCAAGGAGTTAATTTGTCAAACCCTCAAACCAACCAAGAGAATTCACTCCCCCCAGCGACCAGGACTATTAAATCCAGCTGGAAACGGAAAGCTTACACCTGTGAGTGGTTCATCTAGCCACTAATTCCAAGAGTCCTTAGGCTGCCACCAAACAGCATTAAAATTTTGATTATTTTACAGCTTGTCCAAATGCCCAATCCCCTCAGCAATTGTTGTAATTTACACAAAAAAGAAAAAAGCTCGGGGAAGAGAATATCCGTCTTTCACATTATCCACAAGGGCTCGGTTCTGACTGCACACGTAACACAAAAATAAAAGTACCCAGCTCAGGCAATTAAAATGCTCCTGTTTTCTATTAAAAATAAAATGTATTCATTTGCGAGGGACTCCTAAGGAGGTCTCCGGCGTGGTCGCTGGGGTTTACTTTGGTAAGAGCCGCAGACATAGGAACAACACCGGCAAGGAGTCTTCTACAGCTTTCCTTCTACCACAAACCACCGAACATTGAGAAAACGCAACCAGTAAGAACGCAGCTATCCCTGCGTGTAGAATTTGCTTTTACTCGGCGGACAGGTGAAATGGGACCACAGAGGCCAGCAGCCTGTCATTGTCCAGATGAGAATTGCAGCCAAAGGTGTTAAGCGATGCTGGTCATGGTCAGAACCGAAACCAACAGCCATGGCTTCCGACTCTTGGGGCACTGCTGTCTTCCCCATCCCGGCTGCCTCAGCACCGGCAGTTCACGGCCAGTTCACCTCGGGAAGCAACTGGAAGGTCCTTGCGGGGAAAGACGGGAAAACGCCTGGTGACACCAAGGTGACTGTCTCCATAAATGGATTCTGTACCTTTATTAACGAGCCATATTGTGATTATTCCATGTCCAGCTTATTAAAAAATTTGAAGTCAGAGAGTCACCCCTTAAGCCTTAACCTAAATTTCCCTGTAATAAAGAAACCAGGGAGAAAGTTCGCGGGGCTCCTGGGCCCCGCTGGAAATGAGCTGCTGATGGAAAGCTGCCCCGCTGTGTCTGCCTCACTCCATGTGCCCACCTTGCCCTGCTGTGCCCACCTTTCCCTGCTGTGCCCGTCTCACTCTGTCGAACCCTCAGAAGCCCCTGGCTCCTTGCCCTGCGTCCTCGCCGGCCGAGTCTTCTCGGCTCTCCAATTCAGAACTTTGTGTGCATTGCGGCATGAGACCTCCCACAATCTGTTTCACCTCGATCAGGTTCTGTTCAGCAAGTCACTCATCTCCTGATGTGGCACCACACCCCGCCACTGCCCTATGTTCGGTGGCCTGGTCTCCTAACGAGCAAAACCAATAGTCACAGCTTGAAGGAATGCCTGCCTGGGAGGCAGCGGCAAAACGGTCAAGGGTGCATCTTGGGAGATCTGCTCCTTCTACTCTTTCGTTTTCATTTATTTCCCTTCATAGTTCACTGAGGTGGCTTCTAAACAAGGGTGAGCTTCCTGAAGGCAGGACTCAAGGTTTTGGGCCTTTTTTAGCAATTTCAGTGGCAAGCACCGAATGAGACATCTCACGGCATGCACAGGTTGTTTGTGAATAAAGATTCAGAGATGTGAGTGACACTAGCGAAGCCACACTGGGCCCTGGGCGGTGAGGCTCCCTGGGACTCCGGGCCATTGGTCTCACTCTCTCTGCCCCGGAAGAGCTCTGGCACCCAGTCTCAGGGCCCCCGCGGTGGTTGTGCGCCGTCTGCAGCAAAACCCAGCCCGCGGCAGGAATTTCCCGGGACTACTACCAGGACAAAGAGCTACACCTATTTTAACTTGCTGTTCTCTATTCGAAGAGTTTCATTTTTTTCTTCCGTTTAACTAGCAGTACGTTTCTACCCAATCATAAATTATATAACCAAATCTGATCTTGCATCTCACACCTGCCTCTGACTTCGAAATGTATCAAATGACTTCGGAAAGTTTAAAAAAAAAAAACAAATGACCCGACATATTGTAACAGGAGACATGAGGAACAGTGGAAGCTGAGGTGGGCCAGGTGTGCAGTTTCTTAAAGTAGCAAGTTAGAGAAGTATTTATAATAAAAATAATCCTTATGATCGTTGAAACAGATCATTCAGCTTTTATCAACCTCATGCTTCTTGATCTGAACTCGTGGAGTGTTCTGCCTGTGATTAGGAAGACGAAAACAGTAGCACTTCTTCAAAAGGGACCCCTTGCCTGCAGCGAGGACGCTAACAGAACCACGGAAGCGCTGGCATTCGCGGCGTTGCGGTGGCCGTGCTTACAGTCTGGGGAAGCGCAGAAACCAATGTAAACGCGAGTTAAACACCGAGGGGTATTTCATGTATTAACGCGAACACACCGGACAGACTAGTAGAGCGGAGGCGGCGACCTTTGGTCTTTGGATGACGTAGGGTGGCGTAGGCGGTGCTCTTCCACTGGCGTCCCTTTGATCTCCAGTCGAACACAGTGGTGAGGAACCTCTCAAGAGAAAGGGGACAGGAGTGTTGGTTGCTCCTTTGCTCCCCTCCGAGGCTGTGTCTGCCAGGTAGTTAATGCCGGGGGCTGGAGGGGACTCACCGGAGAGGGTGGGTGGTGGACTGGGCTGCAGGTCCCGGCCCCCGGGGGGAGGTTGTGGGGGGGGGACGCTGGAGCCTCTCACCAGCCAAGTTGATCTGCAAGCCGGCCTGAAACAAGAGCTTTGTTTCCCGAGATCGACAAGGCATCAAGTGCTGCAGAAAACGCCTTCTGCGTGGGACTCGGGGAGGGAGCGCACTCTCTATGCCTGGAGAGACAGCTGGCGACCTCCGTCATTTGCAAGAGAAGACCAGAACAGGCCACTCCGCCCAGGGGCAGCCCAGCTGTGCCCCAAGTGCACACAGGGCCCCGGCTCAGCGGGGCCACCTCCCCGGCACGAACCAGCGGGGCTGGAGAGGTGGCCCCTGCCCCGACCCCGGCACGGCACGAAAGTGAATGCGGCCCACCCACGCTACCAGACTCGCTGGGGCACAGCTCGGCAGCCACGCTGCCACGCCACCGAGAGTGGGAGCCAGGGCTCCAGAGAGCGCGCGCAAAGGAGGAGCCTCTGTCGCATGCACGCCGCAGGGGCGCGCGGACCAGAGGCCCTGCCCACTGAGCGCAGCAGCGCTGCAGGCTGAGCGAGCGCCAAGTGCGCGTGAGAAGCCCTGGGGTCACACGGATGGCATTTCCAGGTTAGTTTGTGACAGTGCTCGTTACTGGACCTTCCGGACAGTGACAAATGGGTAGGCCCAAAACGGAATATACTCTCCAGTGAACTTCAATGCGTTTTCCAAAGTGTTGTGAACATTGTCCGATCTCGTGAAACACTCAGATAAATTATTCTTAGAGTCAGACAGCTGTGGGAGAAATATGCAGCGGTTGACTTACTGCATGCGGTTTTACTTGTATTTTTGATTTGTGTGGTATCTGAGTTCTCTGTCAACTGTGCGTTAGATGAATATGTCTCAAGAACATCAGTTTGTGAAGAATTGAATGAGATTTTATGTGTGGGGGAAGTTAAGAAAAGGTGGGGAGATTTATCAGTAATACTTAAACTTTAAAAATACAAAGCTTACAAATCAGCCTCCAAATGGTCAAGAAAAAAAGTTTAACAATGTCCAAGTTCCGTTTTGTTCTAGTAAAAATATTGGGGGCCACCTAAGGGCCTTTGCGTAGAGTCGTGGTTTGGGCAAGTCTGCCCCTCCGCTCAGCAGCCAGGAAGAAGAGCGTGAGTTCCACGAATAGACTGAAATCGAGGATCGCTCACACTATTCATTTGTTCTGGCTAATTGTGTCTACCTGCCTGGGACCTAGAGTGGCCAGGTCCACATTTCTTCTCGGTGGGCTTCTGAGGGTGTTTCCAGATGAGGTCAGCATTGAGCGGGCGGGCTGAGCCGAGCATCTGGCCCTCCCCAGGGTGGGTGGGCGTCACCCCCTTGGCTGAGGGCTGAGGAGAACAGGAGGACAGAGGAAGGTGAGCCCCTCTCCCCCTTACCTGATCCGGGAGCCGAAGCATCAGGCTTTGCCTGCCCTGGAGCCAGGACTCACACCATCGGTGCTCCCAGCTCTCAGGACCTTGGACTCCGACCTGAAAGTCCATCACCAGCCTTTCTGGGCCTCCGGCTTCAGGCTGTGGGGACTTCGCAGCCTCTGTAGCTGCCAGTCCTCACTCACGACAGACCTCATCACATAAACTTGCTTTCTATGGAGAACCTGCACTTACACAATGGTAAAGCTTTAGGAGCACATATGCCGTATAAGTTCTCTCTCTCTCTTTTTTGTTTTGCTAAGAATTACAAATAGCTTTTGGACATACATCAAAATGGCTTCAAAGATACACGCCAACCTTCAAAGTGCTTACAGTGGCGAGTGGGAATGAGAAGTTGGTAGGGAGATTGATTTTTCTACTTCATATGCTTCTATGTTCTTCCATTTCTTTTTTACAATGAGAATATGTTCTTTATGTGAGGCAACACGAAAGTGATTGAAATAAAGACTGAAAGAATCTGGATGGATGACTGTAACGAAACCCTTCGGTACACACACCCCCCGTCTCGAAGTGAAAGATGTCATTCTGAGAACACAGCTAGTCCTTTAAAGTAGGGATCGGTGTCATGTGAGGTCATTAAGAGTTTCAAAGAGGTCACAGCACTTCAACTTATGTGTCTGCAAATGGTCACCTGGAGGGGGCGCTAAGGGCAAAGTTGGCGTGCTCTGACATGGTGTGTGTTCTCTGAGTAACACGTCCTCCACCCTTTCTCTCAGGTTCAAGGCCAGCATAGCCAGTGAGGCCTTCTAGCAAAAAATGTTTGCCAATTATTCTCTCAACCTCACCAGGTGCCCTGTGACACCTCTTCTTGGTGAAGAAATAAGGGGGAGTCATGGGTAAAAACAAATTTAGAACTTTAGCTTGAAATGAAATTATAGGAAGAAGTTTCCAAAGTCTGGTCAGTTACATTGCAATAAAAAGTAAATTTCTTAAAACATCTACAATCTTTGATACCAGCAAATGACCCCCAAACCCTACCAAGCTGGGTCTCCTAAGATCCCCTCGGGGGCAGAACCATCCAGTTTGCTGTCACCGGCTGCTGCGCTTGGTCCCATAACTGCCAGGGCCCATCTTCCTCTGGGCTATTCCTGTGTGGCCACCAAAGGGAAGCGTCACTGCTCTGCAGAGTGAAGATTTTCCTGGACATCTTGCTTTCCAAAAGTTTCTAGAAGCAAATGCTTACTCTACCTGAGCCTTCAAGATAGGGCACACAAGAAAGAAAGACTTAGTCACCCCAAGAAGTGAGTCTATTCTAAGAGTTTATTTTGGTTTTCTCGTGGCAGGGTGGTAGGAAGGCGTGGTCCAGGACCTAAAATAGGGCGTTTGCTCAAACCAGTGGGCATCTCCAAATCAGAAGGAGAAGTGGCTGGTCCTCAGCTGCAGGACAGTAATGCGGTGGGCCTTCTCCCAGCGTGTCTCCCATGCAGACCTGCTTCTCCACGCCTGTCAGGGGCTCCGACTGTCCCTGCTGAGGACAGCGATCCATTTCTAATGCAGGAGGCTACAGTTTTTGAACTCATAACTGTAAGCTGCGTTAAATAAACTGCTTCCTGATTGATGAGCGCTGCTCTCGCAGGCTAATTTCCCATCTACGCAGTGATGGGCAAGTGTCTGCTGAAGGCATGGTGATGGCCTGAACGGGGTGACGGCAGACTTAATCAAGAAAGACAAATGGGCTTCATTAGCCACTGGCACTCGGCAGCCGATCTTCAGAGACGTCTCACCGCAATCTCATTGGTCCAATCGAAAGTAATTGCATGCGGCTTTTATCACGGAACGCAGCTCAGGCCCGGT
This sequence comes from Micronycteris hirsuta, assembly GCA_004026765.1. Lineage (NCBI taxonomy): Eukaryota > Metazoa > Chordata > Mammalia > Chiroptera > Phyllostomidae > Micronycteris > Micronycteris hirsuta. The sequence continues at coordinate 6,692 of PVJI01011333.1, read as the reverse complement.
GAGAACGCCTATTGGTGATACTAAGTGGAATTCAAATTTGGATTGGATTTTTGTGCCAGGCAGCCGGTCTTTGGAGGAGTGGAGGGTGGAAAGAGAATGCTGGGTTTCATGGGTTCTGCCCGGTCCTTCAGTCCGCTGGGCCACGTCCTGATGGATGGGGATGGCTGACCGAGAGGCCCTGGGGTCTGGCTGGTGTCAGGGCTGGTCTGTGGTGGGCTGTGGCCAAGCTCATGAGGCGTCACTTTGGATATTGCGCTGACGTACTGAGCTGTTCAGATTGGCCTGTGCGGCTGTGAGCGCTAAGTTTCCCCCAGCGAGCCAGACTCCCTTCCACAGTGCAAACGGCTCGGGGGATCCGTCTCCATCGGGAATACTTTTCCCAGGCCCCCTGCATGGAGGTGAGGGATGTGTGACCAAGTTCTAGTCCTGTTCCGTGACACCCTCCCATGCGGTCTTTTCCTGCGCGTTCCCGCCCCGTCAGCCAGAATCACAGAATGCTGCACACCCAGAGCCCTCGTGAAGGACGGAGCCACAGACAGAAGGACTGTGTGCCGGGCAAGAGGAGGGCAGTGACTTTCACGGGAGGGAGAAGCGGCCCTGGCTGAGCACTGGGGTTTGGTTTGCTGGTGGCGGCACCTGGCTTCGCTCCGAGGAGGCAGCTGGTTTCATGACTGCCCCCGGTCTGTTTGTTTTGGTGACCTCCGTTCCTCACTGGGCTCTGCAGCTCCCCACGATGTGCGTAGCGGGGCTATGACACTAGTGCCCTCCTGCCTTGGGCTTTGGTGTTCTCAGCTCCATTCTCGCCTCTGGCCTGCTCCTCCCCTGCCTGCGGCCCCTGTCTGGAGGACCATCAGCCTCCCAGGGCGGGCATGAGATCGGACACACAGGCAAAGGCAGGTGACATCTGATTGTCAGGTCGTGCCCTCTTTGGCATCACGATTGTCTATGGGAACGCCACGGGGATAGCTCCTGTCCTACGCGCCTGCCTGGACAGATCGGGGGAGTGGAGGTTGTGACCCAGGCGTGTACGTGCTCCGCTGTACCCTTCCGTCCTCGGGGCGCCTCTCTGCAGGTGTTGGGCTGACAGCAGCTGGGCCACCCCGGGACCCCACGATGGCAGGCGTTGTGGTGGCTGCCCCCACACTCCCGTGACTCCCAGTGCTCCGCGACCTGTCAACGCGTCTGCTCCAGGCTCCTGCCGCTCTTCTCCTGAGGGTTTGCCATGGCAGGTATGCCGCGCCTTCAGGGGCAGTCATTAGCCCATGACAGGCAGTGCCTGGGGGTGGACAACCCGGTCTCCTCGCCCTCAACAGGGGACAACTCTGGGCACCCCTATGTGGTTCCCCACGGTTCCCTAGTGGGACACGGACTTGACGGTCACTCCACTGTAACACGCATGTCACCGTCCTCTGTTCTGTCTGTTTTACGTGCCCGACCCCTTCCGGGGCTTCCAAATTAACCACTCACATTCAAACCTGCTTTAGGAGCATCTGAGCTAAGACCCTGATAGGCTTTGTTCTGGGGATGCTGAGGCCAGCTGGTTTTGAGCATCAGGAAGTCAGTTGGTGGGCACTGGCTGTGGGTCCCAGAGGCAGTGAATTAAACTCTCCCGTGCGGGGGAAGTATCACTAAGACGCTTCCGAGTGCATTAGTGCCAGTTAAATCTGACGAGTGCATATCAAATAACGTCTGCACACTGCGAGATCTGTAACTGCAGATCCGTTTCATCCAGTTGAAGCAATGCCCAAAACTGCGGTGAGTCCGTCTCTCTCCGCTGCTCCCCGTTTGTCAGGGCTGCTTGGGCTGTGCTAGACGGATATGCCACCACACAGGCCTAATGGCCACTCTGCCTGCGGGGATGAAGACGCCCCCTTACAACAACCTGCCCCTCATTCGAGTCTCCTGCCCCCGGCAGCGGCAGTGACCGAGCGGCAGCCCACGCAGCAATCGCTGCCAGCTCGCTGCGGTCTGTTCCTTCTCACTTCTGCAAACTGTCCTGCCCAGTGGCCACGGCAGGGCTTGTCCTTCCTACAACCTACTGGCTGGGGCAGCACCCCAAATAAACCCTGTCCTGGGGACCGCTGCATGTTTGGTAGGACGCTGCATCTTCAGGCCGTCCGACGTGGACACAAAATAAATAAAAAACGGAGCGAGAACTCTGACCAGATGGCCACCTCAAGCCCTTCATCATGAGCAACGCGGGACCTGCCCCCACTCTAGGAACGGACAGGCTGCCACGGGACTGGGGGGCGTGGGCACCCCTTGCCTGGACATCACATCCTCTTCACCTCGGCACCTCGGTTCCTCCCGCTGCCTCTTCCTGCTCTCTCTTCCTCCCCCGGAGGCTTTCCCTGTCACGGGACGATTGTCAGAGTGAATGACTGGCCCTGTGTGGTTCTAGCCAGGAGAAGACAGTCTAATCCTTTAAGTTTGCAGCTAAAGCCTGCGACAGCCTGTCTCCGTCCTTCGCGGACCTGAGGCGGCTCCGGCCCGCACCTTTCAGCCTGTCTTCTCGGGGACCTGCAGCGGCGAGTGAGCTGAGCGGGGATCACAGCTCTGCTGACATGCGTGTCACCGCCCTGGGGACTTTCCTCAGGGCTCAGAGAGGCGTGTGCGAGGGCCTCCCACACGGGTCCTGGCTGCCCTGCGGCTCGGCCTGGCCTGGCGTTTCTCCGCCTGCAGCTGAGGCTTCGCACCCCTCTCCTGATGAAGGGCAGTGAGCAAAGGCTTGGGAGTTCACCCAAAGTGACAGGTGACAGGAACAAGGGACAGGTGCTAACGGAAGTGGGAGAACCCATGTTTCCAGCAGAGTTCTTAAGAGTGAAAAACACTCAGTGTGATTGCAGAAATCTCACTAGCTGCCACAGAAGAAGAAAAATATATATATAATGTATCTGTATTCTTTTACTTAAGCAAATGGTGGTGTACTCTGCAGTTATGTGCACTGTTTAGTCACTTAATGCTAAATCTTTTAAAAAATGTATTTAGATATTGATTGATTTTTTGTAGAGAGAGAAACATCAAGTTGTTGTTCCACTTACTGAAGCATTCATTGGTTGATTTTTGTACGCGCCCTGACCGGGATCGAACCTACAACCTTGAAGTATCAGGACGATGCTCTGACCAATGGAGCTACTGAGCCAGGCCCTTGATGCTCAGTTGTGAGGAGCGTTCCATACCTCTCCTTATAGAAAAGCCTTGTTCTCCTTAATGTGTTTAGAAATGTGGTTATGAACGTCACATAAAGGGTGACATCAACACTGGATCTGCAATGTAATCTCCACAATATCAATATTGCCCTTACAGTTAATCATCATGCAACTTCAAGCCAACCTAGTAACTTTCAAGAATACCTATTTTTTAAAGGACTGAAAAGCTTGAATATCAGTGTTTTAATGGACAGACTATAATGTAAAGACTGGCAAAATATAGTGAATGCAAAAGAGATGTTTAGAATTCAAATTGCCAGGACCACGAATGATATGGCTTAAGAAATATTTGGAATCGGCTATTAGTAAGGGATCACAAATAATCTAAGGGACATAGCATGATTAAGTCGATTTCTCTGTAGTTTATTAATAAGCCACTAATGGGGGCTCTGTGAGAAACGGTATTTTTTACTGGAACAGACAACTGTACACCACGACCTGGAATTCGCATTCCGTCCCCCGTGGGCATTTCTTCGCGACCCACCTTGCTGCAGTAGAATGGGAATTAAGAAAAGTTCTGGAGAACGTGTAACTCGCCCTTTTCTACCCTAATGTTCTCCTGTGAAAACTGACATCTCATTGCGCGCGGCCTACCGAAGATGATTCCTTCCTGCGGACTCAGTAATTAATGTGCGCAGATGTGCAGTCTCCCCAACGCGGCTCGCTGCCGCGGGGCAAAGCGGTGTGTGGTCTCGTCCTGAGTGGCTTCAGCCGGGCGTCAGGCGCCGTGTCGTGCTCAGAATAATGACGGGCTGGATGGCGGCATGCTAAGGTGGACATTAAACAGTCATTCTTATCCATGTCCTCCTCCGGGCCCCTAGGGAACAGCAACGAATAAAGACCTGTTCTAAGAAGTGTCTTGCTTCGGGGTCATCATCCGCGATAGTGACAGAAACCGAGTGAGATGTGTGCAAAAAGAGAGAAGTAATAGGATCACCTGGTAGAAGGGACACCCAACCTTTTGACAGGACTCACTGCCTTTGCAGACATGGCATCTTCCCAGCCCGCCAGGAGCTCCTCGGGCAACAGGCCACCGCGCCTCCTGAGGTGGCTCTGGCCCTCGGAGGACAGAGGAAGACTCCGTGGAGGGGGTACCGGGGACACAGAACCCTGGGAGGTGGCCAGGCTGCCAGGGTGCAAGGAGAGACCCACGGGGAGAGATAGCATCCCTTTGGGGACGCGTAGGGAAACATGTGCCACGTCTGAGTCCTCATTCCCGGGCATGCTGTCTGATCTTGGGGAAATCAGTGAGCTGCTCAGTGTCTCTGAGTGAAAAGCGGGGATCATTGTAGCATCTACTTGTTAATTTAACCGTGAGGGTCAGATGGGATCGACCCTGTAAACTGTGTGGCCATTCCAGCACATGGTGAGCACTCACTGATGTTAGAGCCTGTTCTCTCCCACCCTCCCGGGCCCCCCGGACAGGGTGGGCTGTCCCCTGAGGGTATTCTCGGCTGGACTGGGGAGCGGTCCTCTTCTGACCTGTCCGCACAGGGAAGGCAGTCGCTCGAATACAGCTCTCAGGGCAGAGAAAAACGAATGACTGCCTTTCTGAAGGAAAACCGGCTCCTCCTCCCGTCGATCCCACTGAAGCACAGCAGATGAGGCCAAGGGGGCTCCACGGGGGGGCCCAGGGCCCCTCAGGACAGGTCCGGGAGGCAAGGCGAGGAGCGCCCTGGGAAGGCACCATCAGGACCTCTGACCCCGCCCGAGGCCTCCCAGACCGCTATGCGACCAACTCCAGGAGGTCCAGTCCCTAAAAGCTGACCCCACACCCGAGCTCCCTTTGCAGACGGCAGTTGGCAACCCCACGGAAGCTGTGAGAGCAGGGAAAGCTCCGACGACCTCATGCGTTTCCTTCTCCATCACGAGTGCGCCCTTCCGAGGAGGGTGCCACCAGCTGGCATGTGGACAGGCAGGAACGCGCTTGCAGGAGGGATTGGCTGCAGTCCCGGGGCGGGCGGGCGGGCTGGGCCCAGGAGGGATGCCTGCGTAGCAGAGGTTTCGGGTCAGCCAAATTAGGCGTGCTTCATTACCAGGGGAAGCTGGGGACTGCCGACTGGGAGCCAGAGGTGGGTGGGGGCCATCGCAAGCCGTGCTGGAGGAGGAGGAAGGGGACCAGCCACGGAGCCGTCCGGGAGTGAGCACGGGCGAGAGCTGAGGCCGCAGGGACTGATTCATGCAGCCTGCCCAGCGGAAGGCAAGTCCTGGAAGAAGGGCGCCACGCCGGGCAGAGATGGGCTCTGAGGGATTGCCGAGGGACGCCCCCCAATCTGGTTACTACACAGGAGAATTAGAGGACAGACGGACATTCCTCCTCCCCAGAGACTCTGCTAGAATTCACGCCTGCCCGGAGCACGTACTCACCGGGACACTTCCCACGGGCGAATGACAGGTTAGCCACGGCCTTTCAGCCTCACCGGGGCTGGTATCTGACACGTGTCATTTCCTGCGTCCCTCAGTTTTCCGTCGTCAAATCATCCGTTAAATTGGAGTGAGCCTGGCGGAGCCAGCTCGTCTCGGAGTGCCCCGGGGAAGATTGCCAGGAAAGGAACAAGACCCTGGCCGTCAGGCAGGTGAGCACACGCTCTCCCAGCTCGGCCTCTCCCCTAGCAGAAGTCCCGCGAGCCTTCTGGGAGAATTTTCCCAGCAGAAGTTAGATAAATTGGGAAAGAATTTTAACCGTGAAACCTTGACTGGTGTTTCCGTCAAAAGTCATTTGTTTAAAAATTACAAAAGGAAGGGTCTGCAAAAGCCAGCTGAATTAGCTGCTTGCTTTTTAGAAACACGTTTTTCTTGTACCGATCGCTTTCCAGGGTCGGCGCGTCTTCACACTGCTGTCAGCAGGCATGAAAGGCGTGCCGACTTCGGTGACCCCCAGGCTGGCAGCTTTCACCGTCTGTCCTGGGTGACGCTCTGCGTGGCGGGGAGCTGCTCTGCTTCAGACAGGGACCCGTAGCCGTCAGGACCCGACTGTCAGAGGGAAGTGGTAGGAAAGCTTGGGGCAGAAAAATCTCAGAATTAATGCAAATATCCAGTGTCGTCGGTGTGGTCCGGGTGTAAGAAAACCTGGCTGGCGACTTCATCCAGAGCCACATTTTATTACTTTATATATATATATGCGTTCTCATTCAAGAAGGCAGAAGAGGTGACGGTTCACTTCTTGTTTCAAATCCAAACTTAAAATTCATAGGGGGCACAATGACCCTATCCTTTCTTGGAGTGGCTTTGCCTTTTTAAAGGTGTTATCTATAATTTTCTCTGCAAATGAAACCTTAATTATATTTTGAATGTGCCACGTGCATGCTTGATCGCAGGCGCCGTAATCTGCTCCCCTTCCCCCCCCACTTACTGCCCCGGTCCAGCCCCCGTTGGTTCTTTCACACATTCTCTTAACTAGTGTTTTTACTGAGAGTCCTGCCCCTGCCAACCAACCCCCTTCTAGAATGCTGAAAATGCCAGCTTTGCCCCAGACAAAGGCGA